>WBNM01001468.1:0-14834 GCA_013399055.1 Ramphastos sulfuratus | reverse complement strand
TTCTATTATTCTATTGCAATTTTACTTGCTCTTAGAAACCAACAATGGGAATGATTCCTAGAAATGTGGCTTTTCAGTCTTCAGCAGATAGCAGCAATAACCTTACTTAAGAACTGTTCTTAATTGAGGACTAGAGCAGAAAAACAGCAATGTCTAAATATCAACATCTCTTAACAATAAGCAGTTCAGAAAAAAAGAATATTACATAGGAAATCTCTGTGTCATTAAACCCCTGAACTTGTTGGTTTATTTCACAGAAGCAGGAATCAAGAAATGTACACATCCATAGAACAGAAAAACTTAACATACAAATGACTTCATTTTCAGGCTTCCTAGCATGAGACCACATTTGCACAAACCTGAAGCACAAAGCTATCCTGTTTGGCCCACACACACATCTACCAGTAGTGCATGCAAATATCACCTGTGGGAGCCCTACTTGCAAATGACAGCAAAGATCTCACACTGTGTTTGCCATAATCAGCTTTGTGCACAGCTGCACATACACAGGTCTAGAGAGCTGGCCCACTCCTGGGGACCTCCTTCCCCTCAAAGGCATCTGCTGTCACCTTACAGAGAACCCATGGCTCAGCTGACACTTCCACTACACAGATACAGCAAGAGTCTGTTGCAAAGGCCCTGACAGTCCCCATTAGACACAGAGTGATGGCTCTGAGCCTATAAGCTATTCCAAGTAGGTATTTGGCCATAATAAATGCCCACTAGACTACTACCTAATGAAATTGCTTGACATTTATACATATAATTAAAACAAGTATAATCAATCAATCCATCTATATGCTAGCAAACTGCAGCTTTGAAAGTCTCCTTTGATTTATGACATAGTTTATAGGAATAGAATATTTAATATTTCAGTGAGCCAGTGTTGCCTCATTTTTTATTTGTTTTTCAAAACAACACATATTGGATACTTGAAAGGGAGAACAAGCTTCAAGTGCCCTGTACCAAATAACTGCCTGCAAAAATATTCTTTGATTTCAGTACTCTGCCTAAATTCCTCTAGTTTTTCCATTACTTCCAAAAAGAACTCAGCAAGTCAATTTCCATGCACACGGTGGAGCCAAGACAGGTGAGAGATGGGAAGAGGAAGATGTTCATTAATTTAGCAGGTGACAGAAGATGCACAGTTTGCGTGTGAGCAGTGCCATAGGCATCAGTAATCTCTGACAGAAAAAGGATTAAGATACAGGATCAAGGAATTGCATTTGGAGTCAGTAAGTTCTGTTCAGTAGTACCAAGTCACAAAAAGTGCTGAAGTGACCCAATTTCTTTGGAAAGATGGAACAGATCTTTACAACTGGAAACTTACTCAGTTCTACTTAGCAGATTACCGCCTACCATCTTGGTCATAAAGATCAGGAGAGAAGTTCTTTGCAGAAGTAGCTCACCCATAGATGACAGGATGCTGGATTATTCTAATGGTGACAAATTCTAGAAAAGAAGTTGTTGCAAACAGACCTGTTCTTACAGCTTGGCAAGCTCTGATTTTCCCATCTCGCTTCAATTTCCACCCAGACCACACAATAGCAAGCCAAACAGCACAGGCTCTTGGTTCTTTATGTTGCCTGGTGTGTGCAAAAATGGAAGAACACAACTATGGGTTAAGCACTGAAACCCACAGCCAGTGTGCCACAAAGCCAGCAAAATCNCCAGCCTTCCTGCAGGCCCCTTTCAGATACTGGAAGGCTACTATAAAGTCTCCTCGAAGCCTTCTCTTTTCCAGGCTGTAGAGCCCCAACTCTCTCAGCCTGTCCTCATAGCAGAGCTGCTCCAGCCCTTTGAGCATCTTCATGCCCCTCCTCTGGACCCGCTCCAACAGTTCCATGTCCTTCCTATGCTGGGGGCTCCAGAACTGTACATCACCTTTAAAGCTGGAAGAGTAAAAACAGAATTCAGCAGTTTTATAAGTGCCACATCTATATGGAACACATGCTCTGGGGATGCTCCAAAGCAGCATCTAAAAGGAATCCTACCCTCTGAGATGCTCCAGAAATGCAGAACACCAAGAACAGCAGTGAAACTGATTTGCGCACTGGTCATTTCCTTAGTTCTTCATTTATCAACAATGTAAAGCAAAACTGACAAAAGAAAGTAAGCTTTCCTCCTCTACTCTAAATGCTGATTAAATATTAGTATTTTCTTCAGATGAAACAGTAGATTATCAGAAGACATAAATAAAGACACTTGCTAAGACCTGAAAAAAAATCCATGGCAATTTATTGCAAAGCACTGGTCTTTGCACAAGAGGCAAAACTGATGGGAGTGATTTGTTTGAGCTCCCCAAGAAGCATACCACACTTAGCTAGGCAAACACAGCAATCTCTGTTCAAATCATATTTGAAATTTAAAAATTATCATCTTCACCCCAGTACTCTTCTTTTTTTGTTCTCAAGTATCCACATTGCAACCAAATTTCCCAACAGGAGAGGCTCACGCAACAGACTGGGCTAATTCAGTGATCTCAGCAACACAAACTGTGTGCTTCAAAGCTTCTGAACCTGCTCATCATATAAATGATATCAAGAATGACCTACAGTCTCTCAGAGGAAAAAAAAAAAAAAAGAAAGTAATATTAACAGCAAAATGTTTGATGAGAATTTAAAACTAACTGGGAGTAGAAGAGCTCAGATTTGCTTAGGGGAAAAAAGAAATCCATACAAAAAGGAGCAATTCCAATCAATGCCATTTTCCTGTAGATATTGATCTTGCTAATGAATGACAGCTCTCCAGCAGGTAAGTGGGGTGGTCACCAGAAGCTCCTGCATTAGTGCTATGAGTACCCTTATTAAACCTTTATCTCATGCTTCCACTGAAGTCAGTAGACAACCTGCCTCTTGCTTCCCATAACACAACCTGCACTCTCATCTTCAAATACTCTCAAATTCCAGATTCTAGGAATTTCTACCTAGCTGCATTTTTTTCCCCTTTCAGATTAAAAATTTGGTAAGGATACTCAGCTAAGCATGCCTGAAAGTTTTCCATTCTTGATGCTTTTTACTTGATGCTTTTTTTCATTGCTCCTCAAGGAACCACAAGGTAAGGATGAGGATCTAGTCCCTGCACAAGAAGTCCACAAGAATAGGAAGTGGGAAAGTGAAGTGTCCTCATATTGGAGAGGAGCTTGCTTCTTGTGAAATTTCTATGTGTTTTATTTATTCTTCTAAGTAAGCTGTAGTATCTGGGCATCTCTTACTATTATTTATAGGCATTTCTACGGAGCTCATGATCACAGCATCCGAGTGCCTCACACTATTTACGATATGTCATTTGTCTCTAGAGGGTGAAATTCTCCTCCTTTCTGCTTTGAAGATGGCTTCTCATAGAGGTAAGGTACAGATGATTAGTGCCTTCTGCATTTGGCATCTTCTGACATGGCTGTTTGGGAAAAAGAAGACTCTTTAATCACACTCTGAAGTAGAGAATTTGGTATCGGTTTGAACTGTTTTGGATGAACCTTTCCCTCCAAATACAGAGCACAGCCAGTTTCAAAAAAAGTAGGAAAAGAACAGAAAACTCCACAGAAAAACCAGCAACTACACTTTTTCCACCCTTAAAAGCCACACGACAATATATCTTCCTCGTAGCAATACAAACCTTAACATCTCCATGTTAGGCAGACTCTGTCTCAGTAGGGCTTGATTTCAAGCATACCTCAGAACTCTGTTCAGTATTCCAGGGAATATTTTTTCCAGTTTGAGAAGGTCCAAGCCTTTCCTGAGGGGCTTAGAGATGGAGAAGTGAAACTTCTTTCATGCTGATTGACACTACATAGTAGCTTTCCTGACTAGAATGAGATCACATATCCACTGAGAAGATTCTGAATTGCCTCAAAAAATGAAGTCATTTCGTCAGCCCCACTGAAGGACTGAGATTTCTCCTTTTATTCAAAACAAAGAACAATGTAATTACCTGATAAACAGCAAGTCTTTGATGATTACAATTCTTCAAAACTGTACTTAGGAAAGAGAGTAAGCAGAAACCGTGTCCAAAAGGTTTTTTAAGAAGGTTTCCTATAGCTCAAGACTATTTCAAAGCTGGTTTCACTTTTCTGAAGAAATGGAATATTTTAAACAGGAAAAAGAAGTATAAACAATACCTTTTGTTCACTAAGGAAAACATTTCTAATCCTAATTCACATTCCTAAGGATGTGAATTAGATCTTCAGGAGATCTCATTAATAAAGACTAGTGAAAGAGCAAAAAGAAAATCGTCAGTAAGCGTGACTCAGATTTTAAGCTCTTTGTCTTTCCTTGATTATGTATCTTCAGTGCCTGACACATAGACCTGAAGCACAACTGGAGTGCAAAGAACAGGTATTTCCTCATTGAATTAACTCCTGAAAATCTTCTATCAACATTTCCTTATTAATTAAAAGGAACTTCTCTGATGAATTTCCCAACCATGTCCAAGACTGATATTTCCAAGCTGCAAAATTCATGAAAACATAATTTAATTCTATAAGATACCTATAAATAGCTCCAAAAGACACACTATGAACAGACATTTCCAGAAGCTTAGCACATCTCCCTGCAGGAAGCATTACCAGAAGTATATTCTGAGTGAGGTGGTGTCAACTTAGACAGATAGATGTTATTTCTATAAGATGACTCACTTACTAGTTGCCAGATACATCCCCATCCACATCATCTAGTCCGTCAGAAACAGGAGCCTGAGGTTTCACATGATGGATACAGAAATGTTGGTTATAAAAGAGCTCAACTCTCTGATGTCTGTTGAGCACTTGAAAAAAGCCTGGCTAACTAATTACTCCAGTAAAGTCTGGCTAACTAATCACCCCAGTGGCAAAATAAGAACAAAGCTCTTCTGAGCAATTATGTCCAGAAGAATAAAAATTAGGGTCCTTTGGAAACCAGTCCCAGAATCAGGATTCTTTAAATTATGGAGCTGGGGAAATTGATGGTAGAATCTGCTCAGTATTTCTTACCAGGAATTTACTTCCTCAGCAGAGAGATTTCCAGAAAAAAACATCTGGGTAAAGGACATGAAGGCAAAGATGAGAGACACTAAAAGGTGCAAGATAAATCAGTTAGTTACTTAAGAATTTTGTGAGGAATAAAGTCTAACTTCACAATCATCCATTCTCTTGCAGTTCAGGAGAAAATAATTTGTAAAGCCAGAAAGGTACATCAGAGGGCAGCAAAGATAGATCAGGTTTTTAGGAAAGATACAACGGTGAGTGAAAAATCTATTTGGATTGGTTCCATAGCTGATGGGTGAAGGGAAAAGGAGGATTCAATTTGCAATAAGACTGGAATGGCAAGTGATGGACTAATGAACTGTTTCTCAGTTTCCATTTCAAAACCAAGCAGCCAGCAGCTGAAGCCAGGGAGAGCAATAACACAACAATATGGTTACATTTCACAAACTGTGCTGGCACACAAGAAGCTAAAGTCAGCAATAGATGCGAGAAGCATAAATCAGCTTGAGACGCTACTGAAGACACACAAGGCCTGATCTTCCTGTTTGTATCAGCATACAGCAGGAGGGCACACAAGGGAATCAACTCAGCACTGAGCATAGTGGTTCAGAGAGGAGGATTGGCCCTCAGAGGTTTGGGTTAGTTGCTTTGGGTGAGTGGTTTTATCAGTGGAAACCATGCAGCGCCAACCAGCTCCAGAGCCAAAGGATGAGGTGCTAACCTAGATCAGACACAGATGCTAGCTGCACACTATTTCCTTTCAGTGGCAGAGGTCCCCAAAATTATTCTACCAGATCCACTCCTACAGCCTACATTTTTGTGGCGCTTGAGCCCAGAGACAGAAGCAGTGGTGTTTTCATGGAAGACATGTAAGCTGGGTTCTCAAGTGAAATCTATTCCAGATAATATATGCTACACCAAGAAGTCTTGCTGTAGTGCATGTAGAAAGCACAGGGAAAAGGATAAGACAACAATGGCAGTTTTCTGTTGCCCTCATGCAGATGTGCTGCTAAGATGTGATGGTCTTTGTGCCCATGGCACACTCCTGTGAAAAGCTCTTTATTACAGACAAGAGCTGGCAGGATGGCAGCCCCCTTTGGCGTTCCTGCTATGCAATACCAGTCATAACTCACAAGAATACTTCAAGACCTGCCATCATGCCTTCCAAGTGCTAAATTTTTCTTTTCTCGTATTGAGGTGGGACAAAGAAGGGGTTGGTGTCTTCAGCCCTTTTAATGCACTTTTATAATGCTTCCAGGTGCTGCCTGCTAGTCTCAACAAGAGTNAATCCCCTCCCTTGCCCTGCTGCCCACACTGCTCTTGCTGCAGCCCAGCACTCGGTTGCTGTCTGGGCTGCATGCACACACTGCAGGTTCACATTGAGTTTTTCATCACCCCAGACCCCCAGGTCCTTTTCCTCAGGGCTGCTCTCCAGCCATTCACCACCCAGCCTGTACTTCTCCCACCCAGCTTTTCACATTACCATAAAATTTACACAGGCTGAAAGACACTCTTCAATGTGCTAATAAAAAGGCATATTCATTTGACAAAATTGATCAAAAGATCATGTAGAGATGCTAAAGAGCACACAAGGACATTGCAAATAATCTTCCTCAAGGACTCAAAAAAATAATAATAGCAAAACAAAGCACTGGCACTTTTCCCACTACTCTCTTCACTTTCAGTAACCCCTTGACAATACTGAACACTCAGCATCTCACACATTTAGGGCACAGCAAGATGACTAACTGGTGTTCTGGAGCAGTCCTGCAGATTGGCAGATAGAGTTCTTTGCTTAGTACACATGAAACATCCTTGTCACTGACACCTTAAGTCACACTTGAGCACTGAAGGACATGTACCCTGATAGAGAATGTCAGATGATCACAATGACAGGTCAGGTGGAGGGGTTTTAAACATTTCAACAAGCCACAGGATTTCAGGTTAGGATACCTGAAGCAGCATGTAGTAGAGACGTAGTTCAAAACACACTGTGAAAAACGAGTGATAAAATACTGCCTTGACAGAGATATATTAGTTTTGAACACATTTATTTCCAGACGTTTCACTAAAGCCTGGCTCAAGGCCGAGTGCGGGTCTGCAATTAGCTTAATATAGCAAAGGCACAAGCTGCAGAACACCACAACCTTGTTAAACATCTCAATTAAAAAAAAAAAAGCCAAAAAAAAAGAAGCCAAAAGAAAGGTGTTTATTTAGTCACACCTAAAAACAAAAGTAGATTCAGTAAATCCCTTGTAAACTCACAGGATAAGATATGGTTCCTCCACAACTGACCTCACCATTTTAATCATTCCATATTTTGGCTATGCATTCTCATCTTCTGATCTCAAGAGATCAATATTTCAGATAAAGTCATTTTATGGGTCTTCTTCAAGTGTCTAAACAGTCTTCTCAAGGTAATACCCATTAAACTTCAGAAGCATTAACTACACAGTAAAACTTTATTTTATGTACAACCACGTAAATGAGCCATGGCTACTTTTCTCCCCGCCCCCCCCCCCAAACTGGTATCTCTGAAACCATAATATTAAATATTAATTAAGTTCTCACAAGCATGTGATGTGAAAGGTAGCATATTTTTATTGCACTGATTTACCAGATTACCAAACATGCCTAACTGTTAAACACCCAGACAGAAGAGGTTCAAGGATGATGCAGCAACCCTCAAGAGCATGGGCACCATGACACACTGTGGTTTAAGATGCTGCAGTTATTCCCATGCTAAGTGTAAAAGATGAGGTTCAAATAGCATTGGACAGTGACTGTTGAGGTTTTAACGATAACTTTACTAAAAAATGGTGTGCATTAATGCTGATAAAATCTCTTTAATGTTCTTTTTAACTGCAGTGGGCAAGAAACTGATTCATTTAACTTCTCTTTCAGTAAGTTAAAATGAATTTCATAAAAGCTACCATTTCGCCTTTAAGCTGAATCTCATTTCTTGTGTCAGTAGAACACAAAACCATAGAATGGCTTAGGTTGGAAGGGACCTCAGAGATCATCTACTCCAATCTCCCTGCTATGGGCAGGGACACCTCTCAACTAGACTTGGTTGCTCAAGGCCTCATCCAACCTGGCCTTGAACACCTTCAGGGAGGAGGCAGCCACAGCCTCCCTGGGTAGCCTATTCCAGAGCCTCACCATCCTCGTACTGAAGACCTTCCTCAGACCCAGTCTAAACCTACTCTCCCTCATCTTGAAACCATGCCCCCTTTTCCTGCTGCTAGGCATCCTTAAGAAAAGTTCTCCCCCAGCCTTCCTGTAGGATTCCTTCAGGTATTGGAAGGCAACTATAAGGTTCCCCCAGAGGCTTCACTGCTCTGGCCTGAACAGCCCTAGCTCCCTCAACCTATCCTTCTAGCAGAGTGTTACAGCCCCTGGATCACCTTTGCAGCCCCCCTCTGAACAGCAGAGAAATGACTGCACAAGGAGTATTCCAACAAGCAAAATGTCCTCAAAAGGGTTTTCTGAAGAATTTTACTATGACAGACTTATGCTGGTGCTCCCAGTCAGAATTTCTGCAGTTTAATGGCACAGGCTAATAAAAGATGTTAGCTTTCCCTCATATGCCTTCTTTCTTTAAAACGGAAAGGAGGATTCCTGTAATCACGTCAGGTCCTTTTAATCAATTTTCAAGTTTACTTTGGAGAAGAACTCAGGCAATATGTACCAGCTTCCAAAACTAAATCAAGAAATAGNGAGCAGCTGCAGCCCTCTGAGCATCTTCAATGACACCATTAACTTCATCAGAATCCTGGTGTTGCTAAGTATTCCATTTAAAGACTGCATGATTTATCATGACCAGTAACACTTCCTTCACAGGTGTCAAGATTTGTAAATCTTCAGATGGATCAAGAAAAGCCCACTGCTGAAAACTGATGTTCATTAACAACAGCTTTCTCTTCCACAGCCTCTCACCATCTTTTATCCATTACATGTTAAACTGATAATCCTAAGTATCTGTCAAAGTTTAGCCCAGAGGAAACAGTTTGGCAGTTAAAAGAATTAAGGTTCTTAGAATTATCTAGAAATAGAATTTTCGTTAAAAGGGGAAAAAAAAAATAATCCATATTTTAGAAGTCAATTTTCGTCTTTTGTAAATGGTGTAACTTACAGCTAAATCACTGGAAATTACAGCTAGCTCTACAAGTTAAAGCACAAAAAAATCTCAATTCTGCCAAGTTAGTGGCCTATTAATCCAGTATAATCCACATCCTTAAAATAACGACTTCAGACGGCTTGTGGCTAGGTCCATCTGTTCAAACACTGAATATTTTATTCTGTCTTACAGGAACACCGACGCCTCAGAGAAATGTCATCTACTGACGCCTTCATTCTTTTTATATCTGACTAGCTAAAGGCATCTCTGTTCCAGAGCAACAGAGGTAGCAGGTAGACTAACATCCTACTTCCATTCAACAGGTCGCTGGAAGTTAGTGGCCAAGTGCAAGAAGTAAAAGCAGCAAAACCTACAACTCATCCTTCTCATACGGTGACGGAGAGGCAGACTGTGACACACAGCTCCCTACCCAGGCAGGGCTTCCAGCAAGGTTTACTGAAACCATGCTGGTTACAGTCCTAGTTGCTGATGAGATATTTANAAAAAAAAATAATCCATATTTTAGAAGTCAATTTTCGTCTTTTGTAAATGGTGTAACTTACAGCTAAATCACTGGAAATTACAGCTAGCTCTACAAGTTAAAGCACAAAAAAATCTCAATCTGCCAAGTTAGTGGCCTATTAATCCAGTATAATCCACATCCTTAAAATAACGACTTCAGACGGCTTGTGGCTAGGTCCATCTGTTCAAACACTGAATATTTTATTCTGTCTTACAGGAACACCGACGCCTCAGAGAAATGTCATCTACTGACGCCTTCATTCTTTTTATATCTGACTAGCTAAAGGCATCTCTGTTCCAGAGCAACAGAGGTAGCAGGTAGACTAACATCCTACTTCCATTCAACAGGTCGCTGGAAGTTAGTGGCCAAGTGCAAGAAGTAAAAGCAGCAAAACCTACAACTCATCCTTCTCATACGGTGACGGAGAGGCAGACTGTGACACACAGCTCCCTACCCAGGCAGGGCTTCCAGCAAGGTTTACTGAAACCATGCTGGTTACAGTCCTAGTTGCTGATGAGATATTTAGTAACATAACTACTGCATGAGAAGGAGATACCTTGAAATACCAGGAGCAGATACCAGCAGGTGAAGTACCAGGTCCTCACATGCTTGCAAATCAAAGGCTTTGTTACAGCTTCATCTACCAAATTTTTCAGAGGATTAATTCCTTCTCTATGGACTTGTGCCCCTTCTTGTTACACTAGAATAAGCCTGTGGGGAACGTGTTCCAAAAATAGTATGAATATAACAAATCAAAGTCAACAGAGCCCATCAAAAGAGATCTTTACATCTTCAATTCATTTAAGCAAAGAGCCAAAGTTGTTTGTCTCAGTGAAACAACACCAGTGCTGGAGTCTCTAACAGAATCTAAGTGCCCTGCTGCTTCAAAAGTGCATGTCTGAACCCAAAGAAAGGTCAGTGGTATCTTGGAATTTGAGTGAAGCTTGATTCTCACTAATGAAACCTTATTCCTTGAGGAGTCACCACAGACATGGATATTTCATTCCACTCAAAAGGACCAAGAAATCCAACGTATGTGGTTTTGCTTTAATTTTAGTACTAATGCTGGACAGAATCAACTAGGGTCACTTACACTCTAACAGCAAAAGAGGGTCCTATGATGCCCACCAGCATAACTGCACTGTAACCAAACTCAAGGACAAAACAGGACAACTCCCCAAAACTCACATACATCCATGCTATGAACTCTCTCCTTTCAGAAACTATGAAAACTTGAGCGATGAAAAAAAAAATTTTACATAAACGCTACTAAAACCATACAGAAACCACTAGAAAATTATAACTACTCTAAAGCAAGCTGTAGAATTTTATGGTTAGGATATAATTTTCTGCAAAGTTTTATAGGCGTGCCCAGAAATAAAACACCAGGCCTCGACTGAGCTTTATAGGGCTTTTCTGTACGAGTTACAAACGGTGGTATTCAAACTGTACATGTGGATCAGTCTGCCAGTAGCCCTGAAGCTACAACTGCATTGCATAAACCAGGCATTGAATAATTTGGGATAATGAACAAATTCATAAAAAAAACCTCAGTGGCTGTTTGTCAGTAATCTGTGAACAGACAAAGTGGTAAACTCATCGAATAAAACCACTTCTGGCTGTGAATAGTTCACCCAACTTTACTGCTTTGCCTTTAAGGGACTGCCTGAAGGCCTTATAACTCCACAGCATTCTTGCCAGGTAATTTGTGCAGCATTTTTTAGCTACAGTTAAATTAGAGAGCCCTTATGGGAAAACTCAACAAATTTAATAGAGATGAAATCAATATGGTTCTGCAGAAATGACTCCAAAACCTTCAGTTAAATCCTCTCCCCCTGTCTCAGCCCCTCTACAGGACATTGTATGGTCAAAGCAGCATAGCAGTATCCTAAAGCAGTGATTACAACTGCAGGGAAAATCTCCCAGGAAGGACTTGTGGGACCCTACTACAGCTTGTTTTGCATCTGAGGAAGAGGATAGCATGAAACTGAGGAGCAAGGCAGTTCTTACAACTACCCAAGAATGGTTCCTAGCTAAGCTGCATCACCAAATTATGCCAAGAACCTCCAACAGTTTACTACAATGAAATCTTAAATGCTTTCCAGTTTTGCATTTGAGATGGTGTCCTTTCTCTAGAACAGTCAAACATCACACAGAATTAATATGGGAATTCTATCTCAACTAGGGGATCAGAGCCAATTCAACATTTCTACAGAGGTGCCAGCCTTCCTGGCTAAATTTGGTAAAACATTGCCTTTTCCCACTACTGAAAGCTTACACCTCCTTCACTGAATAGGAAGCTAGCTAGATACAGAGATGTCAACCTCAGAGAAAGCAGGACACAGCCCACTCTTTCCCAGATGAATAAACGTGCCCTGAATATCCCAAGTGAGGCCCAAGCAATGAAAGTAACCACAGAGGGTGCAGCCATCACTGATGGAGCCTCATGAACACAGGGAGATCCCAACAAAATTCCCTTTAGGAACAAAGCATTGCAGTGGAGGTGTCTGAGGCAGTAGTGCATTTTACCTTGTTTTGTGCTGGTCAGACTACATGACAGCATACACCTGCCACCAACAGGGTTGAAAGAAGTCAGACAGTTAAGTCCAACAGATGACAAGATGAGGCTGCACCTAAGAACTCCTGGTTTTGACTGTAACTGTGCTTTCCTCTTTCTGGAACACCACATGGGAAAACACATCGAAGACTGCAAGATGAACTGGTTAGCGTGGAAAGTATTAGCAGCACCTTAGACAGAGTGGCAGGCAGACAAGATCAGAAGATTCCATCTGCAAACAGTTATTTAACTTGAAGGGAAAGGATTTCATTTTTGTCCCTTAACTTTTACACTTTCTCCTGATCACCATTTAAAGCTTAGTTTTAGTATCGCAGCTCACCTCGAGTGGGTGACCAAGGGAATTAAGTGCAGCTGGAATCAGCGTGCTCTTAAAAGGCTGTTCAGATTTTGTAGCTTTGTTTAGTACTCAACACATTCATTAAAGTGCAGTTACCACAATAATAAATGTAGATATCAATAATTATAATGCTGGGTTTTAAATGCAACTCGAGTGTCTCCAGTGGCTTTTCAAGTGGTGTAATACCACAGCCAATTCAGATTTAATTAAAACTATCAGTTTAATTTAGCTTACACTTACAGCTAGAAAAACCAAAAAAAATTCCAAACTTTACAGCCAGTATAGAATGCTGCTCCTAGTATTTATATTAGGTACAGGGAAAAATCTGAATATTTGTTTTGATAAATAACTTCATCTTTTTACCCATTTTGCTCACTTACCTTATTCTTTGCTTAGCTGAGAAAGGAGGAATGCACACACATTTTCTTAAGGGATCTACGTGCATTTCTCCACTCAGTGCTTAAAGATTCGGACAAATAAATCCCACTGGTAATTACAGCATGAAATCTTATCTGAGGTTCAATCTGTTGCTCTAAAAATCTCCCTTGCGACTTCTAAAAGGGTAGACTGATATAATGGAAGATTTCTGGAGTCTGTTCTGCTGTCCTACATCACCGAAGCCAACAGCAACAGGACTGATCTCAGAGCATTGCCTTAAGCCTCTGAGCATAAAGCTTTGACTTTGAGAGTCCATGAAATCTGACTCGTTCTTCTGCCCTTCTGAAATTCCCAGCCTGCATCCCTATCTGTGAGGATTATTTTTATTTTCTACAGTGGTAGAAACAGAGATCAGGGCCCCATCATAGTAGACACTAAGTAAGCACGCAGCAAAAGGCCTGTGCTCTGGAAAACTGACAGAGAAGAGTGGGAGGGAAACTGGAGGCACAAGGTTTGCTTAATATCACATAACACATCATCAACGATGTGCCAAGACCTGGTTCTTCATGAGGCTGAGGAACTAAAGATCCCCAACATGAAGTGAACTCTTAGCACAGAAAAACGATATTTTTCAATCTCCATATCGCAAGACATCTTTCACCTGCCTGTAAAAACCGAAATTTCATGAATCTTGTCAGATACAAGATACTGGTTTGGAGCTCTGATTCACTGTGGAAGTGCTGGCTGATTAAAGCCAAACTAAAATGGTACTTCTGACCAAAGACAAAAATCTATCAAGCATGTAATTCATGAAGTAGCAAGCATCCTAAAAGGCTGCCTTCCTAATGTCACTTCAAAGCACTTCACTCAACTGCAAGAACCACTACATAACATAGCTCTTCCCTAGAAATTGCAAAATTCTCAGTAAAAACTGTCTTCCAAGTATTGATTTTCCCGAGAACCACACATCTGTTTCACCTTCATCACGTCAAGGAGTCAAGTGCACTGAAGGCATGAGAGGCATGGCAGGAGCTGTGTCACAGAACACTCACCAGGACTCAGCATAGTGGCAGGATAAGAAGGATAAGGTACAGAAACCTGCTTTTGAAATTACACAAGAGGAAACAACTTGAATCAGGAGCCAGAGTGCACCCAAAGGGATCATAACAAGGAACTGACTGACTGGTGGCACATGCCCAACCCCTGGGGACCAAACTACAGCCTCACCCCCTTGCTTATCTTGCTTAGGTATGGATTTCAGACTCACCTTCTCATGGCTCCACATCACATCAATCTTGCTTGACCAATAAATGCTATTTAAACATCATCCCTAAAGCACCAATGTCACCACTCAGCAGTTAAGGGACTTGTGTTGTCACCCTTCTCAGCAATGTGCTGCCACGGACAATGATTGCTGCATCACCATATGCAGAGAGAAAAAAAAACCTCACAAGACACTCAGTGTATAGCATCAAATATTTTAGACAACTCAAGCCACAGAGTGTAGCTTGAGTGGGCAGCCAATGCCAGGATCAATACCTGAGATGATATCCTAGCATTGTCCTGGCAGTTCTTGAAGCCAGCTCCCACCTCCCACTCACTCAAAACTAAAGCCAGTCAAGTCAGCACAGTTGAACCATTGTAAGACTTCCTTGGATTAAGACATAGATCAGAGTAAACATCAGAATACAGCTTGCCAGCCTCAAGAGTCAAAAGACGATTTCCTAAAGAAAATGATATCCATCTGATACAACTTAGAAACAAAAGCATACCTTTTTTATTATTATTTCTACTTTTTCAAAAACTCACTGGCACTGACTAACAACTACATCCTGCTCGCCTGTATTGTATCCTACCTGTGCAGTGAGCATGCTGAAACCAAACCTTCATTTACATCCAGTGAGCTTAGCCTGGCATCAGTGTCGTGGTAGGCCTAAG
>WBNM01001467.1:0-21233 GCA_013399055.1 Ramphastos sulfuratus | reverse complement strand
GCCATAAGCAGAAAGGAGCTCTGAGTCCATCTACTGAGCAAGCAGAGTACTGACCACAGGAACCTTCTCTTTCAGTTTAATTGAGTCCAATTAATGTTATATATTATTGCTAGTTATTTCTAGATCCTGTGTTATTACCTGTATAAAGTTTACAGGACCGTGCAAAGAACTGAGTATTATTAAAATTAGTGGTCAGGGTGGCAAGAGCCCTGAATATTGAATAGTAATAACCAATATTAATTTTTGGAAAATGTCATCTCACATTAATTAATTACCCCTCCATAACAACATGGATTCTGTTTCAGTAGGAATTATATTATTTGCTGTTTAATGTAATCCACAAGGATAAGGACCTTCTAGAATACTATTGTTTTCATGGTCTGTATCACCCTGTATCAAACTGCAGGGCAACCATTCTTGTTCCTTTGCTGTTTTGTACGTTTTGCCAGTTGCCAATAAAGTCAGTGGTTGATTAAAATTAAATTTCTTTAAACAAAGCAAATTACAGAAGCAGAAATATTTCTGTTTAATGCTTGTGCTGGTTTGAGGGTAATTGAAATATTTTAATGAGCAAAATTATATTATAGGCTGTGAAAAGAAAATAATGGTGATCTCTACTTCACTCATAGGCTTGCCGAGATGTATAAGAACAAGAACACAAATATAGATAAGATAGAGACTCTCATTCTGTCTAGCTGCTGTGTGTCTTCTGGCCTTTCTGCTGAAGTAAACTAACTAACCACTCTGCTTCTAACCCCCCTTGCCAATTCTCCAAACTCACCTTGCACATAAGGCAAACGCTGGGGTAAGGTAGAAGGGTGGAAAGAAGGTTGAAGGGTGTTTGGGAGCCCCTCCTGAGGACTCTGATTTCTGGGAGGGGTGTTGTGTTTCTGTATTCCCTTTAACTTGTATATTTCTGTAAATATTCCTGTATATTGTGTNAAACCCATTGCCCCTTGTCCTGTCATTGCAAGACCTTGTAAATAGTCCCTCCCCAGCCTTCCTGTAGGCCCCTTTCAGATACTGGAAGGCTACTCTAAGGTCTCCTTAAAGCCTTCTCTTCTCCAGGCTGAGGAGCCCCAACTCTCTCAGTCTGTCCTCATAGGAGAGCTGCTCCAGCACTCTGAGCATCTTCGTGGCCCTCCTCTGGACCTGCTCCAAACACTTCCAAACTGGCAGAGGGGAGATTTAGACTGGATGTTAGGAGGAAGTTCTTTACAGTGAGGGTGGTGAGGCGCTGGCACAGGTTGCCCAGGGAGGTTGTGGCTGCTCCCTCCCTGGAAATGTTCAAGGCCAGATTGGACGAGGCCTTGAGTGACCTGTGCTAGAGGGAGCTGTCCCTGCCTATGGCAGGGGTTTGGAACTAGATGATCCTTGAGGTCCCTTCCAACCTTACCATTGTAAATTTTCTTATCTACAAAACAAAATCCCAAAGAACTCATATATAAAAGCACTAAGGCGGTGAGAGGAGAGGGGATTGACAAGTACCCTGCTCATCCAATTACAAAATCTTAATCTTATTGTGACTTTCCAAATCACCAAACCATTTAATAAAATGGGATAGTTGTGGCAGCGTAACCAATTCCTTCATTAATACAGCAGAACATAACTCTTTGAAATATTGTTTTTTATTTCTCAGAATGTTTTCATGCAAGTCATACTTCTGGTAAGTTCAGCTCTGCCAGTCTGGAAAAAAATTATTTTGGGACATGTTCTGTCAAACTAGCATTGAGTGACACATAACTCTTTAAAGTAGTACAATAAACAGAAAAAACAAAACAAAACAAACAAAATACCCCCAAAAACCCAACAAAACAAAACCAGAAAATCATGTAAAATGTTGTCAACCTTAAAAGCATTCTAAACTTTGGAGATTTCATTATTTTATTTTATTTTCATTTTTATCATTACCATTTAAAGGAAAATGACAGGGTCTGCATGACTCTGTTGTACTTTTGTCTGCTATTAACTGGAGATCCTGGTCAAACAAGAGAAGGAAATGGTGTGAGACCAATTCTCTGTTTCATTAGATTTATGCCAGTAGAAAACACAGGCTTCTGTTTAGATTAAAAAAAAAAAAAAAGTCACAACATTTGCTTTTATTAAAACATTATTTTAACTTCAAGAGTAGAAATGAGTGACAGGATCCACTCCTAAATCTAACATGCCTAATTCTTACATGCCTTTTAACCATAGTATTGACACTTTTTAACATGATTTGGGCATTCTGTAAATATGCTCATAAAAGAAAGTTGGTTTTCCTTCTCCAATTCTTCACTGTTCCTGAAGTGAGAGGTCAGAAGTTCTTCAGGTATCCCTCAAAGCACCACTTTCCAAACCACTATTTTGAAGACTGTTCTCTGCAACAGAGCCTACCAGGCATGTCTCTATCAGGCGTATCACTGTGCCTGCAGTTGTCAATATTTCTTTATAATCTTTTCAGGATAAGCTTATGGCAACTTAAAAGCTTATTTCTGTTTAAAAGCCTATCTGGAATAGTTTTTTAAATGGTCACTCTTAACCTTATTAATAAAAATTAGTTCAGAATATTCCAAATGAGCAAACTGTTTATCATATAGGAATGCATTCAGACAGATCTTTAGAGAAGGTGATTCCACAGCCTCTCTGGGCAATCTGTTCCAGTACTCCATCACCCTTACAGTAAAGAACTTTTTCCTCCTGTTGAGGTGGAACTTCCTGTGTACTAGTTTGTATCCATTGCCCATTGCCCTATCACAGGACACCACCAAAAAGAGGCTAGTGCTTTCTTCTAGACACCTACCTTTCAGATGTTTATAAACATTAATAAGATCTCCTCTCAGTCTTCTCTGTTACAGACTAAACAGCCCCAGATCTCTCGTCCTTTCCTCATAAAATAGATGTTCCAGTTCCTTAATCATCCTTGTAGCCCATGTTGGACATTCCTTAGTACATCTTTGTCCTTCTTCAAGTGGGGAGTCCAGAACTGGACACAATACACCAGTTGTGGTCTCACCAAGGCAGAGTAGAGTGGGAGGAGAACCTCCCTCCACTGCACCAAAGAAAAAAGGAAAGTGGGTAAATTTCAAATTCAGAACTTTGCCCTTGGAAAACAGATTGTTCAAAACTGAAATTTATTTTAGCTGTCTAGATTTGTTACTAGTTTGAAAGTCACGGGCTTTGCTCACAGGAGTAAAAAACTGTACAGGTCTACAACTGAAAAGATAAAAAAAAAAAAAACCTACAACCAAATTTTTTTAAAGCACATATTCACCAGGACACACAGGCACAGAAAGGGATTAGATTATGTACATCTACCTCTCATTCACAGGCAAATGCCATTCACTGTTCACCTCTGAAAGAAACACCTGCACTGGCAGCAGGGCAAGAGAGGTGATTCTGCCCCTTTACTCTGCTCTTGTCAGAGCCCAACAGGAGTACTGTGTGCAGTTCTGGAGCTCCCAGCACAGGAAGGACATGGAAGTGTTTGAGCGGGTCCAGAGGAGGGCCACAAAGATGCTCAGAGGGCTGCAGCAGCTCTGCTATGAGGACAGGCTGAGAGAGTTGGGGCTCTTCAGCCTGGAGAAGAGAAGGCTTTAAGGAGACCTTAGAGTAGCCTTCCAATATCTGAAGGGGGCCTACAGGAAGGCTGGGGAGGGACTATTTACAAGGTCTTGCAATGACAGGACTAGGGGCAATGGGTTTAAACTGGCAGAGGGGAGATTTAGACTGGATGTTAGGAGGAAGTTGTTTGCAGTGAGGGTGGTGAGGCACTGGAACAGGTTGCCCATGGAGGTTGTGGCTGTTCCCTCCCTGGAGGTGTTCAAGGCCAGGTTGGATGAGGCCTTGAGTGAGCTGTACTAGTGGGAGGTGTCCCTGCCTATGGCAGGGGTCTGGAACTAGATGATCCTTGAGGTCCCTTCCAACCTTACCATTCTATGATTCTATGATTCTATGATTCACGGGCTGTAAAGCCATCCAAACCAGGTACCTGCTCTACCTGTGTGCAAGAATTTCTGAAGGGGAAAGGACAAGCATGAAATGAGCCTGGATGTTTCAATAAGTGGAGAGGAAAAGGATTTTCTTAAGAACAGGGCTTTTTGCATCTGAAACTCAATCAGTTTGCACCATTGATTTTAGCAAATATCCAGTTACTTTCTGCAAAACAGAGTTTTATATACTTGGAATTAAGAAATAGAGCATGAAATAAAAGTGTTACATGACAACAAACTGCTTTGCTATGCCTGTTTCACACATTTCAGACAAATAAATGGACTAAGGTAAATGATTAACATTTATATCTTGCTTTAAATATGTTGCCAAGTTCATAAACTAAAACATTTCAAATGTCAAGAAGCAATCAGTCTCCTACTTCCTTGGAAGCATTAAAACACTGGAAAAAGACATAATGAATACAAAATTAAGAGATGTATAATGGTGAAAACGCACAGGACTCTTCATTAAAGGTAGAGAGTCAGATTTATTGTTTCTTAACTATCAACAATGCAACTTCAAGATCTAAATTACTTTAATACCTCTTTTTAATTAAACTGGAAGTTACATGCAAACCAGGAAAAGTACTTTAAAAGAGCTATTTTTGCAATCATTAGACTCTAACTGTGGATGACAAAAAATAACATTCTTAGTATGTAAAATGACTGACACCACCTGGTTTAAAGACTTCAGTGGAGACGTTGGAAGCAGAGGACAGGAAAAAGTGTGACTGAGAAAGATGGACTGTGGCAGTCTAGGGCACAGGAGCATTCTCCTGCAGTCCATTCTCACTTCTCCCCATCTCAGAATGGCCCCCAGGAACACACTACTGTGATCAGGTGCTCTGGATACAACNGGAAGTTCTTTGCAGTGAGGGTGGTGAGACACTGGCACAGGTTGCCCAGGGAGGTTGTGGCTACTCCCTCCCTGGAGGTGTTCAAGGCCAGGTTGGATGAGGCCTTGAGTGACCTGTACTAGTGGGAGGTGTCCCTGCCTACGGCAGGAGGTTGGAACTAGATGATCTTTGAGGTCCTTTCCAACCTTACCATTCTATGATTCTATGATCTGCTGCTATATGCTCCATCCAAGAGTTTGGCCACAATATTTTACAAATCACAAAGTTGTTACTCTGTTCACTCCTGGCAGTGTCAGAGTTGGCACTCCTAGTCACTTTCTCCATAAAATTCCCCAGAAAGGCCTCCAAAGACTCTAACTGCCATTCTTTAAGCCACTGGCAAGAAAATGCTCCAGAGTATATCACTGCTGCCACTCAGGTGGACAAGCAGAAGGCTGAAGCAGGTCTTAGGAATACTAGGAATGTATCTGCTCTTTCAAGAAAAAGTGTGAGTGCAATTGAAACTAAACTCTCTTGAATCTTTACTCCTCTTCAGATAAGAATTGACCGCTTAACTGCTTGAGTTGGTATTCCATCCAAACCCCTATGTACCAACTCAAATTCTGTGCAAATAAAGATTCACTCCATCACTAGGAAATGAAGCTCCTAAAAAGCCTTTAAAATACTGTTTATAAGAACATTCTTTTCATTATGCACTTGGACATGGAGAGAGGAGTGGAGGAAAATATACCTCACTGGGTCTGGCCACGTGTCTTTTCAATGTATAATCATTGCTGTGAGCAAGGTTTGCAAGTCGTTAGGGCCAAAACAATCCTCTTTCTAGAGAAAAGTGAGGAGGGAGAGGGCAGAAAGAGTGAAAAAAATCAAATAATTCCATCTCCTTGGCTTTGTTCTTCACAGCCCTGCAATGGAAGTGTGGTACAACACAAAATAATGTGGCCTCCCTCCACCACCATATACTCCAGTTAAAACACTGATATGTTCCAGCACACCTCTGCTTTGGGGTCTTTCTCTACAGGGATGCCAAGGACCAGTCTGGCCTTTTTGCTGAGATAGCACTAGCAATGTGCTCTTTTCTCCTAACAGTCAGGGAAATGTTCCTTGTCAGGACAAGCTACCTGGGACACCTACGCGGAAAGGTCTACAGGCTTTCAGGAAAAGTGACAAATGTTTGAAGCCCTTTACAGGACCAGCTATCAAGGATAAAGTTTTAAACAACAGTTTTAAACCTTACCAATCCAGGCAGCTTGTCTGACAAATGCTGTCACAAGAACACTTACTGAAAATCATCCACCGATGAAGCAGGTAAGATCATTAACACAGTCTTCTGTAACATTAAATACATCTTATACTTTCTATCACCCATATCTTTTCCATATTAATATGCTAATGAAACAGAAGCATCAAAAAAAAAAAAAAAAAAAAAAAAAAGCTCAGTCTGTAGAAGCTCTTTTGTCATAAAGGGCATGCTTTTAAATAAATAAAAAAACCCACTTCAGTTTATTATCAGTCCATGAATAGCATAAAAACTCATACCCACTTCAGAACATTTATTTATGTTCTCAAAATTTGCACAAATGTTTGCTTTTTCTCTATACCACTCTAGTCTGAAGAAGGACCAAAGGTGAAGGAGATGCTGCTCCCACCTGCTTTGTCACTGGCAATGGCCAGACGAGCTGCATTCCTGCTCTGTCACGTGATGCAGAAAGCCTCTTCTCCCACATAGCCAGTGTACTCACTTTTAGTTTTTAATTAACACATACTTTATGTAATAGCTAGAGATGAGTGCATTAGTTTGAAAGGAACACAGCAGTGAAGGTGCTCAAGAAGAGGGTTAGGCATTTAACCACAAATCGGTTAATGAGATACTTTTTAAATGCTTCCCTTTCTGCAGTCTCTCTTCCAGTGCCTCTCTCTGAGCTGTCTCTTCATGCCTCAGTCTCCACTGCTACAAAAGTATGTGCTAAATTTCAAAGTACAGCAACTGGAGATGTATCAAAGACTGCTTGAGCACACTTGGGTCAGATATCAACAGCATAAAGCTGAGAACATGGGCTTTAGTTAATGCCTTGAAGTCTGTCAGGACCTTATGCACTTAGCAAGGCAACGAGCCCAAAACAAGGTCTAAGCTACCAGAACATCACTAGAAGCTGGGGGACTTGTTTTGAGATGAAAATATATGTTATTGTAACTCCTGCAAACCCCTGCTCCAAGAGGAAATGTCACTTAAATCAAGTTGTGAAATCCAGGCTAAAGCAAATCACGTCAGAGAAGAACTGCAACCTCCGTTTTCATCAGTAGCCTTCTGCCCTATTTTTAACTTAGTCTTTTTTAGGAGGTTGTGTCTCCAATGACCAATTGTTCTGCAGCTGAAGCTTCTCAGATGTGGCCTCTGACAGGGAAGATGCTTACACCTATTCTTAAAATGCAGGGCTTTGAATTTTGCTCCAGATCAAATAGCAGTCAATGCAGGTCACAAACTGCCTTTTCTTCACACTTCTAGCAAGAAATGCTGCTCAATGAAAAATCAGTGTGTCAGACCTCCCTTCAGTACAAACACAAAGAGACATTAGAGCATTTCCAACTCAACTATTTGGCTTTTGTGCAAAGACCAGTCTTCAGTTCAAAATGTTCTCCAAATTTCATTCTCAATTTCCTAACTTTTTCCAATGATTTATAGGTCCATATAACCAATAAACTAAGATGAATATATAACTATGTATTTCGTTGACACTTTAATTTGGATTTATCTTGCATTTCTACATCCACTCACTGTCAAGTTAATTTTTCTATTGTGTTCTCTGAATAGTTTAAAGCCATGCAGTGCGAAAAATAATGGCACTGGTATCTTTCTGTCCTTCATATAACTATGATAACACTTATGGCTGTGAAAACCTATGACTAACACTGCCATTACACTGCTGAACTGGTCTTAAAATAGATACAGCACTTACAGTAACTACAGCTTTGGAGAAAGAAGAAAAAAAATCTCTCACTATCCTGAACAGAAGCAACGAAAGTTCCCCAGCAACTGCTTATGGCAGCGGTAAATCGTGCCGCCACTGTTATTAAGTAGGTGTAAAAGGTATTTCAGTTTTGAAGAAAAATTGCCTGTAAAGTCTTTAAAACTATGGAAAACCAAAATATAGATCTGAGCAAAGAGGAACCTTCTTCATATGTAGCTCTATATGTTGTCACTGAATTGTATCTGCCCCTTGATCTCACCAACTTTGAGCACTGCAATCATTTCATCTCGTGTCTCAGCTGGCAATTTCCATGGTCCCAGTAGCATCTAGAGTGTTCTTACTTCAGCTGGCTGTGGAAGTCTATGCTTAGTTTACTTTTCCTATCTTCATTAATCACAGGCACAGTAAAATGATTAACTAAAATAACTTGAACCACTAAAACTGATTTTCCTTTATACCACAAAGCTGCAATAAACTTAGGTATCAAGCAGTGGTGTGACAGAAATTAGTACTACATTCTACTCCCCTTTGCACACAACATAGGCTCCCCTTATGCTAAGAAAAGCCTGAGGCGATACAAAACCATCTGAGCCTGGAAGTGCTATTTGCGAACAGCAAAAAATACATTGTCTGCTCTGAATAAAGCATAAATCCTTTGGGGTTTTGATTCAGTGTTCCTCCTCTTAGATCATCTCCCTGAAGACCAGCAGCAAATTATAAAATAAAGATGTCACCAATATTGCTAACAGAATGACAGTACTGGCATTCTACTCTTCTTCCCACGACACCCTAGGATATAGCAGGCAGACAGAAAGGCCACTGAGGAGGACAGGAGACTCAGTGATTCAAACTACAGCACTTCATTTCTTTCTTCCTCCTTGTTTTGACTCTGTAAGAGATCACCTCTTGGTTTATTACCCTCAGTGGGATAAAAGGGAAAATAAAAAGGTCAGAATTCATTCTAAAGCACCTGAAAACACTGTGACAGAGAGTAATACAGCAGAGAAGCCTGCTGGAAAGAAAAGGACAGAGACATTTGCATCTGTTCTTCATTATTCATGGTATAATACCTTTCCCACGCTTACGCAAAGTGACAAGAATAAGCACATCATCTCTATCTTCAGACCTTGCCTCTTCAGAGTATGGGTGTGTGCTGGTTTGAGCTAATTGGAANCCCCCCCATCTTAGGGTGCATGATGCAGCTTAAAATTCCCTGCCAGCTAGTAGCCATCTCCCCCACACAAACTGTGAGTCAAGAAGGAACATGCACTCTTCCTGGAGAGAAGTGAAGGAAGAAGAGCCAGGGAGGGAAAGAGAGTGATTATCAACCAGGCACTGGCTTTTAAGCTGTAATACCAGAAAACAGAATGGAATAACAATATTACAACATCCTCTGACATCCAGATCTGTCCTTTGGGATGGGTTTTGGTCCCTGTAGTTTTCTTAGGGGAACCTGGGACTCCTCAAACTATGACAGTGGGTGTTCAATGACTGGTCCAGAAAGTGGTCTGAAAGTATTGAGCTATATATTGAGCAACTGAGTATTTTGTTTAGCTTGGGGCAGCAGAGAGAAGTAAGTGGAGGTATAGTCTGAACTGAGTGGCAGGGAAACACAGTTATCTTTGGCACTCATAGAATCAATTGTTTCTGAGTTGAATATGAACATCACCAGTGGTTAGACATCAGTCACTTGAAAAAGGTATCCCTCTGTCAGCTTGAAAAGTAGTTTATTTGTTCTTTACAGGAAAATTAGGTTAGTGTCCAGAAGTTCCACATGTGGTACCAGTCAGCTGTTCTTGTTGTACTTAACAGCTGAGACTTGCAATGAAATAAAATAGCAAATACCAAAATAAAAATAGACCAAAAAAACCCCCACAAACAAACAACACCCAAAGAAAGCAGGAAATAAGAATACAACTGCAATAACACATGTTGGGCATTCACCTGAAGGAAACACTGAGGCAAAAAATAAACTAAAAAGTAAAAAATACAGGGAGGTATGTCATACATGGGAAAGCAACTTAGTGGCATAATATTAAGAAACATCAGAAGGTGCAGTTCAGCAAATCGTTGGTGAGTGGTCATGATAATCATACAACATAAGGATCAGTTTTCCACCAGTTGGACTAGATCTGACTATCTTTCCTATCCTCCCCTTCTCACATACACACACAACTTCAGGTTAAGTTATTAAAAATGCAGAGGAAAACTGAATGGGGTAGTAAGCAAACCCTGAAAGGAGGAGTTTCACTGCCTGGATCCAGACACTGTGTCCCAGTTCAAATGGATTTGCCCAGGGCCACTCTCCTGGGCAGCCCTAGACTCCAGTAAAGTCACCATTGTAAAAAAAAAAAAAACCAAACCAAACAAGCAAAAATAATTGACCCTTCACAGCTCTTTCCCTCTTCATGACTATTTTTTTTTTTTTTACTACTCTTTTTCCAGAAGAGTGAATTTAAATTATTTGACATCTCAGTGGTAACATGGCTTCAATACTCCATCTACAAAGTGCAACAATTACAAACAATTCTTAAAAAAAACCAAAAAAACAAACCCCAAATATTGAATCACTTAATGTTCATGTCTTTCAACTGCTGAATTAAGTGCTACAGAAACACTAAATATTGTTAGAAATCTCTTGGGTTTGCTTATCCTGTCAGCACCCCTTTCCACCAAAGCACTGAGAAAACTTGCAGCCTCTGCTTGTGACATTAACATGAAGATAATACTGAAGTGTGCAGCAGAGTATTAAAATGAAGGACATTTAAGCTTTACTTTATACAATTAGCCCAGCACAATAGCAATCATATTGAAGTCACAACACCAATTAGAAAATTTACATTTGAGACAGAAAATCACTGAAATGATCAGTGGACCCCAAACATTTCTTTTGTAACTGAACATTGCTGAATAGACAACCTGTAATTCAGTTTCTCCACAAAACTCTAAAATCGTCACAGTATCACAGTATCACCAAGGTTGGAAGAGACCTCAAGTCCATCATCAAGTCCAACCCATTACCACAGACCTCGAGACTAGACCATGGCACCAAGTGCCATGTCCAAACGTGCCTTGAACACCTCCAGGGACGGTGACTCAGTGAAGAACTTTCTCCTCACCTCCAGCCTAAACTTGCCCTGGCACAGCTTGAGACTGTGTCCTCTTGTTCTGGTGCTGGTTGCCTGAGAGAAGAAAGCAACCTCCTCCTGGCCACAACCACCCTTCAGGTAGTTGTAGACAGCAAGAAGGTCTCCCCTGAGCCTCCTCTTCACCAGGCTAAACAATCCCAGCTCCCTCAGCCTCTCCTCATAGGGCTTGTGCTCGAGGTCTCTCACCAGCCTCGTTGCCCTTCTCTGGACACGCTCAAGCACCTCAATGTCCTTCTTAAATTGAGGGGCCCAGAACTGGACACAGTACTCAAGGTGTGGCCTAACCAGTGCAGAGTACAGGGGGAGAATGACCTCCCTGCTCCTGCTGGCCACACTATTCCTGATGCAGGCCAGGATGCCATTGGCCTTCTTGGCCACCTGGGCACACTGCTGGCTCATGTTTAGGCGGGTGTCAATCAGCACCCCCAGATCCCTTTCTGTTTGGCTGCTCTCCAGCCACTCCAACCCCAGCCTGTAGCTCTGCATGGGGTTGTTGTGGCCAAAGTGCAGCCCCCGGCACTTGGATTTGTTGAAAGCCATCCCCTTGGACTCTGCCCATCTGTCCAGGCGCTCGAGGTCCTGCTGCAGAGATTTTTCTCATAATCCCATCCTTGATCTTTTTTCATGTTATTATTGGATTTCTTAGCTACATTGTAGCTAAAATAAGTTACTCTGTTTTTCCTATAAAATTTGCCAAACCCTCTGCTGGAATGCATTTATATTATCCTCTTACCAGAAGAATTCCTGTAACATTCCCATTGACCTAATTGCTGGGTTTGGCCTGAAAAGATGACACGTTTGTCTGAATCTGGTAAAGCTGTTGAAGTAGAGATGCTAGAAACAAAGTATGCTTCTGGCCCCTTTCATCAAGCTCCAGGCTGAATCCCCTTAGGAATGTGACAGCATTTCTTCTCCCTGCCTTTTTCTAAAATCCTACTCTAAGCTGCTTAAAAAAAAAAAAAAAGAAAAAAAAAAATCTGACCACAATAGCACAGAAACTATAGCACAGAAACTTAAGTAAAGATGGCTGGAAACATGAAAGACTGATAACGTTTAGATGCAAACCAAGCAACATGTTCCAACAACTGGCAACAACTTAAATTACCAAATTCTGTCCCAGAATGGTATGTGATTTCATCTGTTGTTAAAGAACAGACTGTCAGTGGGAAAATCTCTGAAACCACAATAGAATTACATTGGTTTATATCTCTATTTGCAAAACATTATCATTAAAGAAAAACCATTACACCATTACAGCAAACATGATTCCTCAGAGCAGGAGAAGAAAAAATAACTAACAGGACAAAACTGATTGTTCAGAGATAGTTTAAAGCCTTGGTAGGTACCATATGCATCATTAGGCAAGCAGTCCAAATGCAGCAGTATTTTATGAAAAATGCAGCAATGTTGTGTGCTGTATTAGATGCAAAACACAGTTTGCAGAGCCTCCAACCAAACTCCTGCTTTTGCCCCTGCTGCAGATGAAGTTCACTCTGGGCAAAATCTCGTTTTATGGTGGAGACAGTGCTTTGGACTTGACAGTCCTTTTATGTGTTGAAATCCCTGGATGCACTCACCATCTTGTTTAGAGTGATGGTTCAGAGACAGACATATGACCGTGTCTCTGCTGTATCAGTGTGCTGTGCTCCCACCATATTTCTTGTTATAATATATACTCTTAATTTTCTAAGCTTCTGTCACCATAGCAGCTTCCTTACCTGCACAGATCTTCCCATCATAGACCTCACACACCCAGTCGTGGCACTCGCAGAGTGGACCATAGTATTTGCCAGACTCAGTCACTTGGCAGATGCAGACTCCACACTCACATCTGCCCCTGTCACTGCACAGCTTCCCCCCTGGGGCGCGGCACCTGAGCTCTGACTCGGTCCGGGTGAGCAGGCAAGAAGAAGGACTACTCAAACCACTCCTGCAGAGGACAGCAAACAGAACACGCTGTGGTGAAAGCCAGGCACTGCAGTTTGGAGCAGATCAGGGCTACGCTCCCACGAAGCCAACTCTCCTGCCACGGCCTTAGCCAATTCCCAGAATATTGTTTCTAGTGTCACCACTTTAGTTATGGTTGTAAATTACTACTTGCTTCAAATCACCCAATTTTGTTCTCTTTCAACAGAAATCTCATTGCTACCTGCAAGAATGCTAATACCGTATTTCAATTACCTTGTTAATTGCATTAAGCTTATCTTCTTTGTCATTATACATATCTGGTACATATGCATATACATGCATAGTTTGGTTATTATAATGAAACTTTTTAATTTAAATTATTCCAAAACGTTTAGAAAATACACACATATATATATATATATATCTATCTCCAAACATCCAGGTAGCATAGTAGGAATATATAATACAAAAAGCAAACATATAGAATCATAGAATGGTTTAGGTTGGAAGGGACCTCAAAGATCATCTAGTTCCAACCCCCCGCTATAGGCAGGGACTCCTCAGCATGGTTGATTATAATTAATGTATTTGCCAAAATAATCTTTCTGGTTGTTAGATATATAAGGATTCATGTTTTCATCAGAAAAGGAAACTGAAGTAATCACTGCTTTCCATGAAATTAAGTGTATAGTTTGTGGCTGTGGTCTTAGTAAGGACAGCAGAATCTGGACGATAGATCTGAAGATTTCTAGCTCTGCCATGCAGCTGTATCATGCAGTGGTGCACACAGATGTCAAGAATTTCAGGGCTTAGGGAAAATCCCAAGTTGCTTCATCAGGTGGTGGATTGTAGCAAAAAAAGAACAAAGGGCTAGCTGAAACAAAAACAGGTGTTCACAACTCTAAGGAACACTGAGGATTCAGTGCCTGCACTTCTCAGACGCTGGATTTTGCAAGCTCTGGAGCAAAGGAGCTGGTGGCTCTCAGAGCTGGCAGGTGCTGGCCCTGGTGGAGGGGAAGAGCAAAGGACAGTGTGCCTTGCTGGGCCACTTCAAAGGGCAGGAACACACAGCAGGTTGTGGTTAAGTGCCTGCTCTGCTCAGGCAGCAGAATTTACAGGACTGGATGTAAAGATTCATCTCCATCCAGCTCTCCCTCTTTTACTCCTTTAAGTGTCTGCATCTCAGGAATGAAACATATCATTCAACAAAACCCCAGTTTCCACAACACCTATTTAGGTTCCCAGAGACCCAGAGCACTTCCCTCAGTGTCACTTTCAAGCAGGCACAAGAAGAGCTCACAAACCTCTCCACCACCCCCTCCACAACCCCAGCCTCCACACTTCTGCTATCTCCTAAATCAGACCTAACTCCCCTGAGACGCTTCATAGCCACACTTACCATGGGGATGGGAGGCCAGCTGACAGTGCAGTGTGACCAGCCAGCAGTGAGGTGATCAGCAGCAGTACCACCAGCTCCGGCAGTCCCTGCACGTACATAGCGTGAGCTGCCCTAGGAAGCACCTGGAGCGCTCCTGCAGTCAGACAGTCAGATAGACGGCAGGACAGACCCGCTGCTGTGCAGAAAGCTGCAAGCTGGACAAGCTCAGCTCTGGAGCTGCTCCTCCTGTGTTGCAGTGACTCTGATTAGCTGCCTGGGAGCAGGATTTGGGCAGCGCTCTGGGAGGGAGGCCGGTGCCAAACCCTGAAGTTTACAGTCTAGGCAGGAAAGTAATTAGAAACAGTTGCACAGCCGCATGGTTTATTTTGATGTTTTAAAATGGCCTGTTCACAGATGTGAATGAACTATCTCATTCCCAAAGTGCAGGCACCGTAAATATTTGAGGTATGTATATCCCCCTGTCCTTTGACAGATGGCTGCTCGGGATAATCTGCGTAGCATGGTGGGAGAAATGCGAGTGGCTGAGGAGACAGGACCAGTGCTCACCAGCTGCAGCACCCCTGTCTGGCTACTGGAGCATCTGCCTCCTGCATGCCTTCCCAGGTACCTTCTCTACCCTCTTTTCTCCAGAGCTACCTGCTTATGACATTGAACTGTGTGACACCATGAACTGGCAACCTACACCAGCCTGGATGACTGCAAATTAAAAAATATTATTAGCTGTTTCTGAATGCCTCATTAAAATACACAGTGCAATACTTCATCCAAGCAGCGGGAGACTGGAAGTGCATTAAAAGTAAGTTACAATGAGGGACAGTCTCTCAAAATGAATATGATTTGGCAGTCATGCCCACGTGCATTTAAAGTTAAAGTTAAAAGTTAAAAGTCCTTTGACTCAGATGTTGCCTTTCCTGCAGTTGTAATTAGGTGTTGTGCATTTTACATAGTTAACTCAAGGGTACCTTTCTGAGGATTCCTGCTAACACATCTAGTTCTGCTAGTGATACTCCTGCAAAAGTGATCTGCTGGCCTTATAGGTGCCAAAAGAACCTTTAAAATCCAGTTCAACATTTGCAAAATCTATTTTTATGGAAGTACCCATTCAGCTGAAACATAAACTTCAGCAAAAAGGACAAAATCTGGTTTGGCATATTTGTAAATTTACATTCTTATTCACTCAAGAAATAGAAGTTAAAGCAAAAATGATTCTAAAGAATTATTAAAGCAGAAGATTCTGGTCCTATTTTAATAGACTACCTTGAAGTTGTGAGGTGTAAAACTTTGTTATCAACCTGTAGTGCCTTAAAATATAAGCAAGTAAAACTAAAATGTAAAACAATCCAAAAGCCCCACACATAGCTGTTGCATATTGTAGACTAATTTGCAAATAATGTTACAGAATTTTCTCATGCAATACAGTTGGTAAAGATCCTGTTTTAGAGTGATCTGTGGATTTCACTCTTGCTAGAGTTTGCAGCTGTGCTAACCTCTGATGGAGTACTGTGTACAGTTCTGGAGCCCCCAGCACAGGAAGGACATGGAAGTGTTGGAGCGGGTCCAGAGGAGGGCCACAAAGATGATCAGAGGGCTGCAGCAGCTCTCCTATGAGGACAGACTGAGGGAGTTGGGGCACCTCAGCCTGGAGAAGAGAAGGCTTTGAGGAGACCTTCTAGTAGCCTTCCAGTATCTGAAGGGGGCCTACAGGAAGGCTGGGGAGGGACTATTGACAAGGTCTTGCAATGACAGGACAAGGGGCAATGGGTTTAAACTGGCAGAGGGGAGATTTAAACTGGATGTTAGGAGGAAGTTGTTTGCAGTGAGGGTGGTGAGACACTGGCACAGGTTGCCCAGGGAGGTTGTGGTTGCTCCCTCCCTGGAGGTGTTCAAGGCCAGGTTGGAGGAGGCCTTGAGTGACCTGTGCTAGTGGGAGGTGTCCCTGCCTATGGCAGGGGGTTGGAACTGGATGATCCTTGAGGTCCCTTCCAACCTTACCATTCTATGATTCTATGATTCTATGATATAGTTAAAAGGTAAGATTAGCAGGCCTTTATTTCTGACATTCCTCGAGCTTTGAAGTCCATGCTTAATGCGGCACTATGCTTTCTACCTGCACAATGTTTCTTCAAATTTATTTGTAGGGCTACAATAAAAAATAATAAAGTTAATCCCCTTATATTAAGAAAGGGAGCACTTTGAAAAACAATATGAGTGTCAGAAATTGTACTGACAGGAGTTTCAAGTTTGGCATAGAATTTGTCTTTAATCCACAAACTAAAGTGTTACCATCTGTTCATCTTCCTCTTTTCCTGTGCAGACTGGTGCTGATAGGTATTCACAGGACCTTCAAGCATCTTGTAAATTATAACTTCAAATGTATTAGGAGAAGACATCCATTATGATTATGTTGACCTTATAATTTTTTATTTTTTTTTTATTTAACTTATTTACATCTGTGAAGGTTTTGTGTAAAACACACCTTTTGGCTGCAGACCTTTTGAATTTGAGGAAGGCGCAGTTACACCGTCCAAGGGTGCAGTATTTAAAATGTGCACCCAGAGCTTAAATTTAGTAATTGCTTTCATGTGTATGTGCCTCTAATACAGACTCTCAGTGCTCCCTTACTCAGTTTTTACCTTTGCTCAGATTTATTATTTAGTCATTTAAGTCTAGAATGATTGTATGCATGCATGTATGCATATGTATATATAGGTACATGATGTGGAGCTATCTGGCTCTCAGACTGCAAATTCAGTTTACAAGGAGCCAGTCTCTTTCTAAATAAGAACCTGACATGATGACTTGAGGATCACTCCCTTTCAGCCACTCCTGTACAAAATCTTAAGAAGCTTTGTTCTCTACTAGGTAAGATATACCTACATGAAGTATAGTGCTTGTGAGATGCTACTTTTCCTACCTATTGGAGTTTCAGACTAAGGCTCCAGAGCTGTAGATACTTGGTAGATGTACACTTCAGTCACTGTAATGTCACCACCTGCAGAGTAAAGGTAGAGAAAAGAAAGTCAACACAATGCTGAGGAGTAGGAGTTGGAACATACAGTTAATACTGAACAGCCATTTCAAGTGTAGGCAATAGATTTAAACAACACTTGTCAGACATGAAATGCCTTCTATTAGACGTGGAATCAAGAAAATAAAGTGCTGCTACACATAACCTACACTTGAACTTCAGTTTAAATATTTGCTATCAGTGTTCTTTTTAAAAGTCTGCAGGATCCCACATGCTCAGAGACTGGGATAAGCCTTTTTCCTGCAATTTTATTTACCAGGAGAGGAACCAATAGTGTAATTTCCTTTCCAGACCAGGGATACCTCTTTTGTGGTTTCATAGTGTTGTGAACTGCGAATAAGTGCAAAACAACATTATGCATGAGAATCAAGTTCTAAGTCCTGGAGTAGATTTACTAATTTATAATCAGGGATTAGTTGTAGGCTGTTGGGGGGGTTCACTGTTTTGTTTGTTTTGGGAAAGCTTTTTGCATGTGTGGGTTTTGTTTGTTTGTTTGTGTTGGGTTTTTAAAGGCAAACAGTATCTTAACTTTGTCAGAGTTGCTTCTGTGGTAAAGTGATTTAGAATAATTTTTCTTTTTTTTTTTTTTTAAATCAACCAACCAACCAAAAAAAAAAAAAAAAAACCCAAACCCACAAAAGCAATGCAAACAAGCAAAGAAAACAAACAAACAAACCACACGCACACACAAAAAAAACCCCAAAAACCAAAAAAACCCAACAAAACCAGAAGAAAAAGCTTATTTACTGTAGGAGTGGTCTAACACTAGAACAGATTGCCCAGAAAGGCTGTGGAGTCTTCACCCTTGGAAATACTCAAAAGCCACCTCGATAAGCTTCTAGGTAGTCGGCTCTAGGCAGCCCTGCTCTGAGCAGGAGGGTTAGACTAGACTTCCCTCCTCAAATATTTAATAATTCCATGATTCTGATTACATGCTGTGCACTGAACAAAATTTGATTTTATGCGGTGAGGCAGATGGATTCTGCCTACTCCTTTATAGCATCCTCTTTGTGGTCAACTTAATTTTGTTGTCATTTCAACAAAGCCATTAGGTTTGCAAACCATATTTCATGCCTTTTTTTTTTTTTTTAAACAAAATAAAGCAAAATGCATATCCAGTAAAGAGTTGAAGCTTAAAAAATAACCAGAGATCACCCAAAAATAATCCTTCTGGATTTCTGTGGAAGCTGTTTTAGTAACAACTAAAAAGGTTTATAAAAGTGGAGATATTGCAGAGGCAATTTTAAAAAATTAACCAGAAGATGACAATCCAGAATACCACACAAATTATTATTTCTCCACAAAACATGGAATGAGAAGAGCTAGAAGCTTCCAGTGATTGATCAGTTGTGTCAAGGATAATAAAATCACAGAATTATAGAAACATTCAGGTTGGAAAAGACCCTCAGGATCACTGATATCCCTACTCTACAAGGTTCACCCTAAACCATACCCCCAAGCACCACATCCAAACACATCCAACGTCAGTGACTCAACCACCTCCCTGGGCAGCCCATTCCAATGCCTGACCATAGCATTGCTTGGGGTTGTTGTGGCCCAAGTGTGGAACCTGGTATTTGGCCTTGTTGAAGTTCATGCTGTTAACATTGGCCCATTGACCCAATCTATCCAAGTCCCTCTGTAGAGCTTCCCTACTCTCATGATGATCAACACTCCCACTTAACTTTGTGTCATTTGTGAACTTACTGACAACACACTCTATGTCTTCATCAAGGTTATCGATAAAGATGTTAAACAGAAGTGGTCCCAACACTGAGCCCTGAGGAACACCACTTGTGACAGCCACCAGCTGGATTTAACTTCACTGACCACCCCCCTTTGGGCCCTTTTGTCCAGCCAGTGCTGTATTCAGCAGAGCTGTGCTCATCTAAGCCATGAGCAGTCAGTTTGTCCATGAGAATTCTGAAGGGAACAGTATGAAAGGCTTTTTGGAAGTCCAGGTAGACAATATCCACAGCTTTTCCCTCATCCTGTAGAGTCATCTTGTCATAGAAGTAGATCAGGTTTGTCAGGCAGGACCTGCCCTTCATAAACACATGCTGACTGGGCCTGATCCCTTGTTTGTTCCCTACATGGTGTGTAACAGTGCTTCAGATGCCCTGCTCCATGACCTTCCCTGGTATGGAGGTCAGACTGACAGGTCTATAGTTTCCCAGATCCTCATTTTCTTCCTTTCTTGTATATAGGTGTCTCATTTGCTACCCTCCCATCCACTGGTACCTTCCCAGTTAGGCAGGTCTTCAGGTAAATGGATGTAAAGATTAAGACACACCACTTTTAACATACGTGGTCCAAAACAGTTGCTGGAATTAACCAAAATCTAAGTTAAGGTGTTCAGAAATTTATGCAGCTGTTGAAAGTCATTGCTGAGTTAGTCAACAACATCCTTGGAAGAGAGCAAGAGACTGAGTACATAAGAGCTGTGTGGAACAGAAAATCTTGTGTTCATTTTGCTGGCATGATATGGAAACTAGGACAGCTGATGGTATCACACAGGGAGTAGAAATAGCTTTTGGCATTATAGGATCAAGGTTAGAACAAGATTAAAACTGAGCTGATCTGACTGTAGCTGGCCTGAATAGTAGTGAATATAAGCTACCCAGACAGTTCATAGCCAACATTAATCAAGATGTTATTGTGTTGTGCTCTAGTGTAAAACCTTAGCTTACTCTTTCGGATCCCAGTTGAAACTTTAAATAGCAGATAGATCTTGTGTTTGTGTAATGTTTACTATTTAATTCCCCTAAACAGCAATAATACCTTGCTTTCACAGAGGTCCTAAGGAAGCATAAGATTTTTAAATATAAGCTTGCAAGACAACTCAGAATGCCACCACTAATAATACTTTTAAAACCACAGTAATGCATTCTTAACCATTCAGCACTCATTTCAGAATGCGAATCAAGGTCTGGTGTAATCCAAGCTAACAGTATTGTAGAAGAGACCAAGAAAGTAAATAAATGGCCGTGTCATTTGCTAGCATAAATTCTCACTCTGTAATCAAATTGTGCCTTACTTCTCAAAAGGACAATGCTCTTTGCTGCTGGGAATCTTGCAAATTTTTAAATAGTGGCAAAACCAATAAAAATGTTTGCGGATATTGTAGTCACCTGAATTAATTAAAATGGAAATTCATTCTCATCTTTTTAACCAAGGAGTTACTTCCGAAAATAGTAAACTAAAAAATAAATGCTGCCAATTTATTAGAAGCAAAACTGCAATAATTCAGGTTGAGTGCATGAGCTGAACTTATGCACACAAGCAGCAGCAACCATCTTGTATGGTTTCAATGCTCTGTCTTGCATGGGGTCCTGTTGCTTCTTACTAAACCATAAATGAAGGAGGCACAGAAATTAAGAAAAAGGAAGGGAGGAACACTGGTTTTGCCCCTCTTCTAAGTACTTAGCAATTTTTGCAAGCAAATTAAGTTAATATAAAGTTAGTTGACTTAAGAACTTCCTTAATGTCTGAAATTTTCAAACCATATCCCACGTCCTTTATTCTTTTTCATCTGTTTCAGGTATATGCTTCAGAGCAAGACCACTGCTCAGACTGAGCCACATGGAGCAAGCATATGGAAGGAAGCTGAACTGCTGGGTTGCTTTGAATTACACGGAACCTTGGTCTTATCAAGATGCCACTCAGTGTGTGCAGAGCATGATTAAATCTTTCTTTAGGTCTGAAGTTTAATTCTGAGTTTGTAAATGACATTTTGCAACCTTTTTGAAAAGATTGAGCATCATTTCGAAATTAATATTTCGTGAATTCTTTTACTCATGATGGAATCCCTGAAATCTGATCAATCTGTGTATTCTTTCCTAAGCTGTAAACCAAATTCCAGCAATGCCACTTCCAACAAACACAGCTCCTTGGGACATTTTAAAAATTTGTTTGCCTTACTTTTCAACTCAACAAATTGTCCTGCTGGGGCAAA
>WBNM01001465.1:30365-54350 GCA_013399055.1 Ramphastos sulfuratus | reverse complement strand
ATATTAATCTTTGAAAATCATCAATGCATTCCCTTCCATAACACTCTCTTGAATCACTCTTTGTCGAATGTTTGGTCTTAGCTTGCAATTTTGCGGGAGCAAGTAAGGCCATAGATGTTCCTTCTAGCAGATCTGAATCACTGAGAATCTGAACTGTTGCCTCTGAGTTTGAATTTGGTATAGGGTTAAAAACTACTGCCAGTGGATTTGAACTAGATACAGAATTAAAAACAGCTGAAACCTGGACAGTTTGAGAAGAAGAAGCCCTTTGGCTGTCTGCCGCGGTATTGGTAGATAATGTACTCTTCACCGAATTCCTAGAATGTGCAGTAGGTGATCCCCCTTTTTCTCCCCTGTAGGAATTTGAGAATCATTGTTTACAGAAAAAGGAGATTGTTTTCCATCTATATCAGGAGCTTTTGATCTTTTAGAAATCTGCCTCTTTCATTTTCTTACAGCAGCCACCTTCGAATTTTTCTTACACAATGCTAACATTAGTCCTAAAATCAAAATTATGAGTGCTATATTCATATGTGATAAGCAGAGTACTTTATTACATGCATAAACCTCACTACCTGGGTCTGAAAGTTCAATTTTTGGCCAGATGACAAGCATTAAAGCTGTAGAAGGAGAAAAAAGAGTTGTAGTATTTCCTGACTTATTAGAGGTGGAGCTGGTAATAGTTTCAGTAATGCTAAAGCTGTCCCAGCTGAGGCAATAATCTAAATCCAGGAATGTCAATTTGATCTTTCCCTATATCATATCAAAGATCAAGAAACCAATTTTGACTGTCAACCAATAGTTAAAGTAGAAAGTGAAAACTGGCCATGCCACCACCCAAAGTAGGCAAAACAGCTTTATTTTAACTTCCAAGCCTAATTAGCAATAAATCAAGTTGAATTAGCCCCACATTGAAGCGCCAAAATAACATCTGATGGTTTGGGAGTTACCTGCCCCCTCCCTCCCCTGAATTCACCAGACCAGACTCAGTTGGTTGGAAGTTTAGGAAGCTATATTTACAGCTTAGCACAATTTACAAGCATATATCTATATACAATATACACAAATATTTACAGTTATATACAAGTTAAAAGTAATACAGAAACACAAAATCCCTCCCGATACAGTCAGACTGCCAGGAGGCTCTGGACCCAAACCTCCTTCCTGCCTTTCCCCTCTTTCCCTCCCTTCAGAAATAACCAGATCAACCTCCATATATCTCACATGATAAATCTGGAGAGATCTGAGGGGGGATGTCAAAAAGACAACAAGAAGGTTAGAGGAAAAAAAAAAATGGTTAGGTCAGATTAAAGAGTTAAGGCAGATGCAACCACACAGACCACCATAGAGAAGAACAAATGAGAACTGAGAAGTGTGTGAGAAGTGTCTTATCTATATTTTGACTACTTGCTTCTCAAAGCAGAAGATAGAGTAATACAGGTCACTGTCATTTTTCTTTCTTCTCACAGCTAAGGATTTAATTTATCGCAGTAAAATATTCCAATTAGCCTCAAACCAGTACACTTTCAAATTTTATAATGAAAGGTTTCATTTGAAACAAAATATTTCAAAATACAAATGCTCCTGAGCATTCTGAGACAATCCTCTCTTGAACATGCAAATCACCTAGGGCTGTGGTGATTACAATAGGAACTGAAGAATGTCTCAACAAAGGCAAGATCATCCTAAACAACCTGCCTAATGTGTCATCTCTGCCCACCAAGACAGAAACTGCTCAGGGAGTGTGGTGGACATCGCATGGCAAAGAGGGGTGGAGGCCACTTGGAGCCAACCCCTGCAGACACATGGAAGATCCCCTGGAAATCCACCATGCATTTTTAATATGAGACACATGGAGCTACAATAAATGAACGGTATAAACCCCCTTGAGTTATGCCTGCTTGAGCAGAGAGAAAAACATCATTGGAAACACTACATGATGAAGTGACGCCACCCAGGACATCACAAGCTGAAGGGACATCAGCAACACCCTCTTCAGACATCTCTCTCCTTCTCCCCAATGAAGACAGCAAAGAACACTGGGGTGGTAATTATCCCTCTCCGCCTCTTCTGCTCTCTCTTTCTCCATTTCCTCTCTCTCTCCCTCTCCCTCTCCCTCTCCATTTTCATTCTTTCTCTGTTTGTTTATCCCATTTTCTGACTCTTTAATAGTCTTGTTGTGACATATGAACTCATTTGTGTCTTAATTTCACTCACAAAGTATTCAAAAAAGAACCACACTTCCTTCACAACTTCCAGACCGAGACACATTCCTACAAAGATTTTGAGTTATCTGAGATGCTTTGTACTTCATGAAGTTCAACAAAGTCAAGTGCAAGATCCTGCACCTAAGCCAAGGCAATCCTAAGTATAAATATAGGTTGGACAGAGAATGGCTAGAGAGCAGTCTTGAAGGCAAGGTTGATCAGAAGCTCAACTAGGTAGGGCAAATCCAAAGCAAAATTACAGGCTGCATGATAAGTAGATTAAAACCAATCCTGCAGAGAAGGACTCAGGGGTTCTGGATGTTGAGGTGCTTGACATAAGCCAACAATGTGTGCTGGCAGCACAAAAAGCTGTTCCAGTTGGCATCAAAAGATGCATGGTCTGCAGGCTAAGTGAGGTGATTCTGTCTCTCTGCTCTGGTGAGACCTCAACTGGAGTACTATGTCCAGCGCTGGAGTCTCCAGCACAAGAAGGAGAGATGTTGGAGAGGGTCCAGAGGAGTGCCACAAAAATGATCAGAGGGCTGTAGCACCCCTCCTACAAGGACAGGGTAAGTGAGTTGGGTCTGTTTCACCTGCAGAATAGAAGGCTCTAGGGAAACCATTTAGCAGCCTTACAGTTCCTGAAGTGGGTGTGCAGGAAAGCTGGAGAGGGACTGTTTATAAGAGCCTGTGGTGATAGGACAAGGGATGATGCCTTTAAACTGAAGCAGGGTAGATTTAGATTAGACATTAGGAAGAAGTTCTTTGCTATGAGGGTGGTGAGACACTGGAACAGGTTGCCCCTAGAAGTTGTGGATGCCTCATCTCTGAAGTGTTTAAATCCAAGCTAGATGAAGCTTTGAGCAACCTGATCTGATGGAAGATGTCCCTGCCTGTGGCAGGGGAGTTGGAACTAGATGATCTTTAAGGTTGCTTCCAATTCAGACTATTCTGTGGTTCTATGATGATTCTATGAGCTAACAGTTGTAAAGACAGGCCGAGAGAGTTGAGGTTGTTCAACTTGGAGAAGTGAAGGCTCCAGAGAGATCTTACAGCAGTCTTCCAGTATTTGATGGCAGCCTACAGGATAGCTGAAGAGGGGCTTTTCTGCAAAGACATGCAGTGACAGGATAAGGGGTAATGACTTCAAACTGGGAGAAGCTAGATTTAGATTAGACATTAGGAAGAAATTCTTCTCTCTGAGAGAGGTGAGGCACTGGAATGGGTTGTCCAGAGAAACTGTGGAGGCTCAGACATTGGAAGTGTTTAAAGCCAGGTTGGATGGATCATTGAGCAACCTTGTCTAGTAAGAGGTGTCCCTATCCATGGCAGAGGGGTTGGAACTGCCAGCTGTGGCAGTACTCTGTGCTGGGAATCATTCAAGATAAGGAGATACATGGATGTGGCATGGCAAAGCAGGGTGCCTGACGGTGACCTTGTTGAAGAAGCTTTATCAGTGTGTGTGTGTGAACAGCTCTGGGAGAGCTGCCTGTAACCAGAAGAAGAGAGAATGCATAGCGTGTGTGAACAGGGTCTACCCTGTATAAGTATATGCTGACTTAATGTAATAAAGGGGCAATTGGTGTATGCACCACATTGGTGTCTGGTTGTCCCTGTCTCTGTCATCCATCCCCCCATACCTAGTAATCCCTGACGTCGTGTGATTCTGCAGCTTCTGATGACCCCCGACATTCTGGTCTTCCCACCAACATGATATTTCCTGGTGGTTCCACTACAGACCCCAAACTATTTTGTGATTTTATGATTTTATGATTCTGTATCACCATTCAATAGCTTTAGAAAAGTTTGTAGGATAATAGTTTATAAAAGTTTATGGAATCAACCAGGTTGGAGGAGACCTCCAAGATCATCCAGTCCAACTTATCACCCAGCCCTGTCCATTCAACTAGACCATGGCACTAAGTGCCTCATCCAGTCTTTTCTCGAACACCTCCAGGGATGGCAACTCCACTACCTCCCTGGGCAGCCCATTCCAATAGCAAATCACTCTCTCTGTGAAGAACTTCCTCCTAATATCCAGCCTATATCTTCCCCGGCACAACTTGATACTGTGTTCCTCAAATGAAAATTACACTTGTTTTTCATACATGACCATAAGTCTTTTATAATTTCACATAGTTTTGTCTGACTGTTTTCGAATAAATAAAATTAATCTAGAGACAATGTTATGCTTTGAGCAGTACTGTGCTGTCTCGTTTGGTTTTAAGGTTGTAGTCAAACTATACTGCTGTATTTAAAGCTGTAAACAAATGATTAAATTCTTTCCAAAGTCATAAATTATACTCTAAGGAACTAAAATAAAGTGCAATGAAAGCATATGCATGAACAAATGTAAAATATGAGGAAATCCTTAAAATTATAAATATATTCTCATAGTCTTTATTAAAAGATAAAACTATATAATAATTGTGTCAATTATCATAGACTTATATTGGAAAGGACCTCAGGAAGTCATCCATTCCAACTGTACATTCAAAGTAATGTTGACTTTAAGATTTGATCAAGAAGCTCAGGGTCATGTTTTAATATCTTCAGGAATAAATTTTTTGCAATCCATCCAATTTCATTAACCCACCGGATTGAAAAATAAAGTTAATTTTTTTTACCTTCAGCACTATTAATGTAAGCTTCTATAGGCAAGCAAATGACTCAAGTAAAATTAAAGTTTCAATGCCAAGACAGCAATAATTTTATATCAAATATTTCAATGTTTTGGGGATTTGTCTTTCCCAGTTTTAACTTCAATGTGACAATTGATGAGCATTTTTCAACTGTTTTAAATTACTATCTATGTTTAAACCATATCTGGGGCTAAACCATAGCAGTTATTCAATCACCCCAATGACCCCCTCCCCATCAGAGAAGGGGAAATCAGAAAAAGAAGAACCAGTTTGAAATGAAAATTGATTACATGAAATAGCCAATTTAATGCCAATTATATATCAATACAGTATATATCTATACTAAGCATGTATCAATACAAGATATATAAAGTTTTATTCAGATCAGCAGAAGTGCAGCAGTCACAAAATCCAAGACGGTCCTCAAAAGCAGGGAAGGTGTGAGGAGGAGACAAAGGAAACCCAAGAAGCAAGCTCTAGCAGAAATTTGCTCAGCAGGTTGTTTCCAAACATTTCTATATTTGTACACATAATGTATCCAAAGTTTTTTTTTCATTGAAATTTCATCTCATATTAAAAAAAAAACAAAAAAAAAAAAAACCAGGAAGAAGGATGTCTTAGAATGACATGATGGATGAGCTTATGTAATGTCAATTAAATCTCAAGGATTAAAATGGAAGATTGATACTATAATTAAGTTTTGTAATTAGTAAAACTATTTGGTATGCCTATGACAATGATATTAGAAAGCTGTGTTTTTATGTATGTCACTTTTCTAGTCCTTTATTTTACCCAAATTTACTGAAGAAATGTAAAGTCTAAGAGTGAAGAAAAAGAAAAAAAAATCTATTTCCTAATAATCTGTGATTCTGGTCTTTCTACAGTTTTATATTTTCTTGTTTCTAAACTAGAGGTAAAGAGTGTAAGTTCCAAAGGATGTCACTACCTCTTTTATTTTTAACTTCAATATTTACTCTGGTGAACAATAATAGAATAAAATTAAATTCAAAAGCAAATAAAACTACAAGATACCTACAATGAAAAATGGAATAATTGCAAACAAACAAATGCAGATGGTCAAAGAAACTTTAAGAAATATTTATGTTTGGCTTTTGTTACCCTTTTTATCATGGAATTTTTGTCTTAATTTCCTTTTATTTTTTTCTAGAGGTACTTATGTGATGCTAAACATTTTCTTCCCCCCAACTTGTAGAAAATACAAGAACTCCTTAGGTTCAATTAAAATCCTGGTATGTGATTGATTTGGTTCGATGAATATGTCTGGAATTGAAAACAATGATTCCTCATTGCTTGCTTTTCCACTTGTTTTATATCAACTGTCCCCGCTCTCCACACACACACCAGGCTTATTATCACCTGCAAATTTGACCTGTCTCTGTCCAGTCCAAGGCTTCCAACACTATTCCAAAAAGATTTGTGACTTTGCACACCTGGATATCTGGCTACAAAACTGGATTCAAGAACAATCCTCTTGTACATCTATCTATGTATCTATGTATCTATGTATCTACCATTTTATTTATTAATTTATTAATTAAAGGGGGGAAAAAATAACCTCATGATCTCAGAAGCTCATGAGATCCAATTGACTCCTTAAAGACCTGAACCGATGTGTCAGGGTATTATATTTGAATGCAGAGGAAGAATATTTATGATTATTTTAAGAGATTTGATAAGCCATTACATTCAGGGAGAGTTAAGGTGCATTCTAAAGCACTACCACTTTATGAATATTAAAACTAAAGGAATAATTGAAGTCTACTTTAAAATCCATGATGAAAAATGTCAGTGTCACCTAACTAGCTCTCTTAATATTGCAAAACCTTTTACTTTGAACTTGCAAACCTTTATTGAAACTGTAGGTCTCCTTAATTAATTTTAAGGCAAATTAACTGACTAATATAAATGAAGGGCATTTGAATATTAGGAGCTAATAAAAATGTAATAGAAATGTTGTATGTAGGAAGCTATTTGTTTCTAAAAATTGAATATAGAATACATTTTTATTCTCACTCACCTTTTTCTTTTTAATAAGACTTCAAAAAACCCAAAACCCTCAAATTTCACACTAGAAATAATTTGAACCATTTTTCTTTATCCTTTCAGCTCCTTAGTTTGACTTAACATATCAATTATTTTATTTTCATTGCTAATATTATAAATTATTTAATTAATCCCTCTTCAAAAAGCTAAAATCACTCAAGGTCTGTTGCATGCTAGATTTTGTCAACAGAACAAATAACATAGGTGTTTCAATGTTAGGAATAAATATTACAGAATCACAGAATACTAGAGGTTAGAAGGGACCGCCAGAGATCATCAAGTCCAATCCCCCCTGCCAAAAGCAGGATCACAGAATCACAGAATGTTAGGGGCTGGAAGGGACCTTGAAAGATCGAGTCCAACCCCCCTGCCAGAACGGGACCCCTTGTTTTGGTTGGGGTTTTCTTTGTTTTTGTTTGGTTTGGGTTTTTTTTACAGTCCAGTTTTAATTTTTTTTTTTAATTCCACTTCTCCCCCATCTCCCTACTTTCCTCTCCATCTATTTTCCTCCATCTTCCTCCTTTTCTGTCCATCTCCTTTCTTTCCTCTTCATCTTCCTCTTTTCCTTTCCATCTCGTCCTTTCAGCACCACCTCCCTTTTCTCACCATACCTGCCCCTTTTTCCACTCTACACCATGTTTTCCCCTTTTATCCCCCAAACGCAGAACACCTGAGTTCTGTTGAGTGTCCTCCCACCCCAGGTGTGGTCACTTTGCCCTAACTGCCCACTCCCCTTTATAATCAGCAGAAAACAACAGAAGCCCCAAGTTTGCCCAACTGGGCAGAGGGATCCTCCTCTCATCGTCACTGGTGAGTCCCTGTGGTGCATCACTGGGTGAATGGTGGAGGGGATCTAAAGGCCGGGGGGCCTGGTGGCCCCCCGGTTTAAGTAGGAATAGGCTTGATGGTCACTCTAGCATCACCCACGGGTGCTGGGCCTCCTCACTTAGGCTGAGCTCCTCTCTGCTTATGTGCTTGCTTATGATGAGCTGAAGTACTTGGTTGAACTGGAAGCTCATGGGTAAGTAGCACTGTGCTGTCTTAGAATTGTTTTGGTTGGAAAAGCCCTCTAAGATCATCCAGTCTGGCCACCAACCTAACCATGGCCATTAAACCATGTCCCAAAGTGGCATGGCCACATGGTCCTTGAACACCTTGAATCGTTTAATCATTTTGGTTAAAAAGTGGTTGAATCATTTTGATTCAATCCATGAATCATTTTGGTTGAAAAAGCTCTTTAAGATCTTCTAGCCCAACATTTCTCTAACTACCAAGACTGGGGCTAAACCATGGCCCTCAGCACCACATCTCTGCCTCTTTGAAACACACTCCCAGGAGTCAACTACCTTCCTGAGCAGCCTGTGCTAGGCCTGGAAAACCCTTTCAGTCAACGAATTTATTCTTGTATCCAGCCTAAACCTCCCCCAGGTAAGCTTGAGGTCATTTCCTCTCCTATCACTTGATACTAAGGAGAAGAGGCCAACCTCCACCTCACTCCAATCTCCTTTCAGGGAGTTGTAGAGAGCAATGAGGTCTCCCCTCAACCTCCTTTTCTCCACACTAAACATCCTAAGGTCCCTCAGCTGCTCCTCCCCACCCTTGTTCTCCAGACCCTTCCCCAGCTTTGTTGCCTTTCTTTGGACCTGTTCCACCAAGGGTAGTTCGCACAGGAATGCATCCAGGTGGGTTTCCAGAGAAGGAGACTCCACAATCTCTCTGGACAGCTTACTCCAGGGCTCTGTCATCCCTACTGCAAGAAGTTTCTCATGTTGAGGTGAAACCTTTTATGTCCTAATTTGTACCTTTTGCTCCTTGTCTTATTACTGCATGTCACTGAAAAGAGATTGGCCCCCTCCACTTGACACTCATCACTCAGATGTTCATAGACATTGATAAGATCTCTGCTCACCCACTCCACACTAAACAGCCCCAGGTGTCTCAGTCTCTCTTCACAGGGGAGATGCCTAAGACCCCAAATCATCCTCATGGCTCTTTGTTGAACTGTCTCTGGCAGGTTCCTGTCTCTCTTGAATTGGGGACCCCAAAACTGGACACAGTATTCCAGGTGTGGTCTCAGTAGCACAGAGTAGTGAGGGAGAAAAACCTCCCTAGGCCTACTGGCCACACTTTTTGTTGATGCAGCCCAGGATGCCACTGGCTCTCTTGGCCACAAGGGCACTTTGCTGTGCCATGCAGAACTTCCTGACAGATCTCGCACTTTGTATATATATAAAAATGCAACTTGTATTTGTTTTTCTTTTTAATTTTTATTTCATAATTTTCCTCTTTGTTTTCTCATTTTTTTGCCTCTCGAGCAGTAGTGACTTGCCGTTCTCCAGCCATAGTGAACTGGTGAAGATGTCTGGTTACTACTCCAAACAGAAACAACAAAGGGTTGGTTGAGAAAAGGCAAACACTACAGTCCGGTTTTCATTTTTATGATTTTTTTTTTCCTTCTCCCCCATCTCCCTCTTTTCTCTTCCATCTTCTATTTCTCCCCATCTTCCTCCTCTTCTTTCCATCTTCCTCTTTCTCCCATTTTCCTCTTATTATCTCCATCCTTTTCCTCTCCATCTCTCTCAGCATCACCTCATCTTTTCCATCATATCTGCCCCTTTCCCACCACACCTTATTTTCCCCTTTTTAGCCCCAAACCCAGAGCACCTGGGTTCTGGGGGATACACATTCCAGGTGTGACCACTTTTACCCCTTCTGCCCGCTTGCCTTTATAATCTGCCCCAGGAAAGGCAGAGGCCCCAGGCTTGCCCAATTGGGCAGAGGAATCCTCCTCTCATTGTCACTGGTGAGTTCCATGGTGCACAATGGGAATGGTGGAGGGGATAAAAGGCCTGGGGGCCCGGTGAACCTCCCCCTGTGGTTGGGCAGCATAGAGGCTTGATGATCACTCTAACATCACCCAAGGGTGCTGAGCCTTCTTACTTAGGCTGAACTCCTCTCTGTTTAGCTGCTTCTTACTGCTCACTTGTACAACTGTAAAAATGCTAGGAATAAACCTGTGAAACCTTTTGAGAAGCCTTGAATGAGCATGGANGTTGGTGGTTTGTGGGGTGCTGTGGCGCTTTGGGTTCTGCCATAAAGGGAACTCCCAAACCATCATAGTGTTTTATTCCTCTACAAAGGATCCCATCAAACTCTGGCCATGCATTTATTGACTAATCCAGTCGCTACACTTCACTGAGTGTATCCTGCTCCTGTAAGCCAGGGACAAGGAGGGCCATGCTGTTCCAGAGCCTCACTAACAAGCTAGGAATGGCTGGATCCTTGCCAAGAGGCGGTCTCCTGACTAATTACTCAAGGGCTTTAGGCCCTCGGGGAACCTGTATGTACAGCGAGGAGCTGCCAGTGGAAGGAGACTGAAATGGCCTACAGGGCTCATCTGAGCTCCTGTCTAGGGCTGGCAGAGCCCCCAGAGAGGGGCAGGGAGAGGAAGCCCACGCCAAGCACTTTTGCAATGGGTTGGACCCGCTGTGAAAGGCTCAGAGAGGGTGTGTCAAGGTTTGAGGGTGTGAAGGCAAATTTTCAGCTTTGGGACACATCTCTTCCTCCCAAGTTGGAGGAGGAAGCAGAGTACTTGGGAAGCGATCATCCTCTGAAATGTGCAGGTGGCCATAGCTGCACAGCCAGATGGTACAGGTAATATTTTTTTTTTTTTTAGTCCAAACACAGAATTCTGATTGTTCTGAGTGTCTGGCTCAGTGTTTAGAGGGAATTTGCAACACCAAATAATGACTGTACTGACTGTTGAAACTGCAGTGGAAACAGACAAATGTTTGTAGTCTCTAATATGAAAAGTCAGTAGAATAGTTATACCCTGGGAACTTCATTCAGAGTCACAGGAAGGTTATTGAGCACTTGAATCATAGAATCCACAAATAGCCACTGAAGCCAGCCTCCAATGTATTTTTCTCAAAACTTCATAAAGTTTTGTTTTTCTCTTGTGTTCTGAAACCTTTGAAAGGTGTTAGATTCTGGAAGTTATTTCTCTTTTCACACTTAATGCATTTTTCATTTTAAGTATTTGTGTTTTCTAAAATCCTCTTTTTATGTGACAACTGCTTAAAATTTTAAATAAGACTAAAATAGTTACAGTTAACACTGTTCTTTAATAACTGGATTATGAAAATATTATGCCTTTAGAATGTACTTCATGTTTAGCAATGGCCTGTGTCACTTTTCCAGAACATTTTAAAATAACCAATAACCATTTGTTATTCTGTTGCAAAGAAATAAAATCTTCCACAAATCTTAAAATTTCCTTTCAGAGTGAATCAGCAGCATATTCTCACACCTTTTAAAAGCATAATGACATTAACATGGAGGACTCTGACAGGTTTATGATAAAGTACATAATTACCTACCTAATTATAAATAATATTATTGTAGACGAGGTTGATTGGATGGAGTAGCCCAGCAGTTTCCACTCACTGAATGTAGTTTAGGTTTTTTTACTGAGTGCCAGAGCTGAACTGATACTTATACTAAGTATCAGTACTTACGCTAATGCCAAACTCCTTTGGATCATCTTTGCGGTGGGGAAAAAAAAGATTGGTGAGAAAATGAGGCGTTTGCATACCTTAAAGTTTATGAAAGCTGAACAAGGTTCAGAATTCATAGGTCCCTATGAATCAAATGCAGGAAATAAGATAGTGTTGAGTCACCATTTTGCAGTTTTTCAATACTTAAAGACAGACAAGGATAGACTTTTTTGCATGTTCTGCTACAGTAGAACAAGGGATAATGGTTTTAATAAAAATATGGTAGATTAAGGCTAGATATAAGGAAGAATTTTTTTTTTTTACAGCGACCACTGTGAAATTTTTGAACAGATGCCCACAGAGTTGGTAGATGCGTCACCCCTGGAAATACTCAAGATCAGGCTAGATGGTGCTCTGAACAATCAGATCTATTTGAAGATGTCTCTGATGATTGTATAGAGGTCAAATTAGATGACTAATTTCTCTGGAAATAGATTCATAAATCAAGACATCTGTCAAAGTAACTTTTAGAGCCTCAGTGTCTGTTTACCCTTCAAAAGTTATTCGGACTAATAGATCTGCACCCTCCTCATTTTCAATTAATCTGAATTCCACTCAATATGTTTAGAGGCAAAAGGAAGGAAAACATTAGCTGAAATATTAGTTGGACTAAAAACTATCAAATCTATAACAAACTCACTAGTTTAATTGTGATGTTATTTTTAGTCCTATTCCACATTACCTAATTTTAATAGAAATATCACTCTAGTAATACAATTGGTGTCTAAATCTCAGCATCTTCCCAGAGTTTAACACTCCTCAGTTCTGTTATGCTCATACTTGCAATCCTCTTTTCAGTCCTGAATTCACTAGTGCTAGACTGGACTGGGGCTTATGTAACAAGGTAACATCAGAATCATTCTTTGGGGAGGAATGTGGTGTTTGTGGTTGGAGGCTTTTCTGCAGTCCTCCATCTGGTTTTGATTATAATTTTTGTATATTTTCAGGCATTTCCTACTTACCTACACTTTTTCCACTGGTTTTCAGATGAAGTTTGGCTATGTCCACTGTGATGGTTTGGCTCTGGCTGGGGGCCAAATGCCCACCAAAACCACTTTATCACTTCCTGTCTTAGGTGGACAGGGGAGATGGGGAAATATAATAAAAGGCTGGAAATAAAGTAGAAACAATTAAATAATGCTAAGCACAAGCAAAGGCAATGCACATGGAATCAAAAGCAAGGAAGAATTGAATCTCTCAAGGGATCTGAGGGTGAAAAAAGGAGGTTTCTACAGGTACTTAAACAGCAGAAGCAAGACTAGGGAAAATAGAGCAAACCAATGATCAGAGTAGGGAATCTAATGATAAAGGACATGGGAAAGGCCAAAGCACTCAATGCTTTCTTTGTCTCGTTCTCTTAGAAATATCAATCTTGAGAAATTCAGGGCCTCTGAGATGAGAGAAAAAGTCTGAAACCAGGAAGACTTTCATTTTATGGGTGACTTAATTTAAAGAAATTTATGATTTCCACCTATAATTTTTGAAGGAGGTGGTTGATAAATAATGTCATTGTGAGGTCACTCTTAATTATCTTAGAAAGGTCATGGCAGTGAGGTGGAAGCTCCGGAAGACTAAAAGTAAGCAAATGTCTTTCCTCCTTCACAAAGGGCAAAAACGAATATCCAGAGAGTAACAGGGCAATCAGCCTCAGCTCAGAGCCGAGAATAGTGATGGTACAACTAACCCTGGAAAGTATTTCCAAATCTATGAAAGATAGTGAAGTGATTGGGAGTAGTCAGCATGGATTTATATTAACTAACTCAACTTATACAATGAGGTAGTGCCATGGTTTAAATCCAGCTGGCAGTTAAGCACCACACAGCTTCTTCCTTGCTGCTTTCCTGCTCCCTCACAGGATAGGAGGAGAATAGAAAAAAACCTCCAGCCCAGTGCATGCTTGTGTTGACCAGCTGAAAATCAGCTCTACAGAGGACAAAGAAGGCTTTGCACACAACAAGACAACTATTTGTGAGCATTACAGATGTGATGGTTTGAGAGTTACCCACCCCCCTGCACTATGAAATCCAGACTAGACTCAGCCAGCTGGAAGTTAAGGAATGAAGCTATATTTATTTACAGCTTAGCACAATGTACAAGCAGATATATACACAATATACATCAGTATTTACAGAAATATACAAGCTAAAGGTAATACAGAAGCACAATACCCCTCCCAGAAATCGGAGTGCCCAGGAGAGGCTCCCAACCACTCTTCCATCTTCTTTCCACCCCTCTACCTTATCCAAAGGCCTGCCTTATGTGCAAGATGAGTTTGGAGGATTGGCAAGTGGGGTTAGAAGCAGAATGATTAGTCAAGTTACACAGCAGAAAGTCAGAAGACACACCGACTCCTAGAAATAGAGAGACTCTGAGTGTTATCTATGTTTGTCTTCTTGTTCATCTCATTAAGCCTATGAATGAAGTAGACATCACCATTGTTTTCTTTTCACAACCTATAATCTATTTTTTTTCATTAAAATACTCCAATTAGTCTCAAACCAGCACAACAGACTCTAAACAAAGACTCCTAGGCTGCTGTGGTGGTTTGAGGGGTTCCAGGTTATCCCACACTCCCTAAAAAAGCTACAGAGACTAAGATTCATCCCAGGGGATGAACTAGTTTGCCTCAGATACTATAATTATGTTATTCAATCCCATAAATCCTGCCAACACTTTAAAAGGAAGCAGCAAGGTCTGTTTGCTCTCTTTTCTCCCCGCCTTTCAGCTCTCCAGAAGAATCCTTTATCTGGTAACTATGTAGGAGGATCCTGTGGTAGGCCATGACCTTCAAGGCCATCGACTGCTGCAGTGAATTTCGACCTGTTTGTGACCAATTCGGAGACAATGGGGGATGCGGTTTTTGTTTTGGTGTTTTTTTGTAGTTTGTTTTGGGGGAAGGTTTTAGTGGAATCCTCATGTATCCTGTATCTGCATTAGATGTTAAGGATTAATGTATGCTGCATCTTTTCTTGCACATTTTTAAATGCACCCTTTATGTATATTCTTTTCCAATTCAGCAAGAGTGGAATTATTTTGCTGCCCTTTTTCCTTAGAAAAAGAGTAAAGTAAGATAATTTCAGTCTGTTGTGCTCTTGCACAAAAAACGGTGACAAAATAATGGTGGAGAATGCAGGCAGTATGGGAAATTGGTGCCCATAGGGCAAATAAATAATTCTGAATTGGAGAAATACAAAATTGGTTAACAATGGCTGCAGTGTGTAGCAACAGGAAGCAGTTTGCACATCTAAGGTGAACAAGAGAGATAATACTGTTTTCCCCATACCCTAAGTGTCTGAGGCATGTGCAGACCTCTGGAGTAGTGCTGAGTGGCATGGTCCTAGAGTGGGGGGGGGGGGCCCAGTGGAGCTACCACTTCGTCTGTTTCTTCCCCTTCTGGTGGACATTTGCAGGCTGAAGAAATGCAAGTGGAGGCTCTCGGAGCCACAGAGCAAGCAGTGCCAGCTATACCTGTAGCCAGACACCCAATTCCCAACTCCAATTGGGCACTGCCCTGCCCAGAAGTAGATATTTCAAAAAATGGCACTGGGCAAAGTCAGCTCTGCCCTTCTTGGTGGACTGGTGGCACTCACAGTGCAGCTGCCAATAGTCTTCTGGTTTGTTGTAGGCACTCCCTCTTCTGGTGCAGGGCCAGTGACGCAGCTGGATGTGGCCATGCCTCTGTACCTCTTCTTCCCCAGTGAGGGCAGCATGCATGCACTAGGGGCAGCCGTGGACAGCATTCCTCGTGCACCGTGAGTTGATTCCAAACTCGTTTTTGACAGTAGTGGGTGGCGGCAATTATTTGCCAATCCTCCTGCACATTCAGACCAGTCCTGCAGAGTATTGCCTGCTAGAACCAACAGCAAACAGCAGGGCAATCCTGTGTACCCACTCTGTGTTTGCAGCAACAGCTTTGGTCTTAAGCAAAAGGGGCAATATGAGCCATGAAAGTACTTTCACAGTACCAGACTTCCCTCTGATCAATATGATGATGATATTCATGCATGGCTCTAATCTGGTAATGCCTGCCAGTGGCACTGACCCCATAATGTGTCCTTTTCCATTTCAGCCACCTGTTTCTTGTCCTCCACCTGAACCTCCTCCTGTTCATCTGAAGACTGATGAGGGGATGGAGAGGTGGGAAAGGATAACTAAGCTTAAGAAGCAGGATGGGAGAATTGTTAAGCTTGAGACACTTGTGTCTACACTAGGGAAGCAGAATAATGCTTTTCCTTTTCCTCTGAATGGCTTTGTTTCTCAGCTGTCAGAATTCAGTGTACTCCTGAACTGTACCAATTACAGGAGGCACTGTGGAACCTACTGCCTGAGTAGTGTTGAAAGCATTGAACCGGTGGCAAGATAGGTCCACTTCTGATACCTCTGATCTTGCAGCCAGAGCAACAGAGCTGTTCGGTGATCAGAGGTGGTGCATCACCTGGCACAAAAAAGACATACAGGAGTCCAGAGCTTTTGTAGATACCAGAGCTCAGGTTACTTTTATCCTCGCTTGAATTATGCAGGGGTGGAATTTATAACCATAGCAGGTGCTAATGTTTGGTCTTGAGTTGACTATGTTGCAGTCTTGAAATAAGCCTACCTACTGCTGATAGCTTGGTGGATTGAAGAGATGGAACCTGTCTGCAACAGAGGGATCTTCACTCCTGCAGCTGAGAAGCAGAATAAAGCCACACCTTATTTATTGCTCTAGGGGTGGAAGGAGTCACCAAACCTGAATGATTCTATCTTGAATATCTCCTGGGAGGCAGAAACACACACCACTCAGACTGGTTATGAACTGGTCCAGATTACAGCAGAACAAAATGGAACTCCAAGAGACTCTGCAATCAGCAGTGGTATATGTGCATTTTGCCATTTAGTGGTAAGACACTCACCTGTTATGAGGGAAGGCCCATGTTTGATTCCTAGCTGGTGCACACACTGCAAAGCAATCCAATCTCATTTTGAGTGAGAATGGACAGGAACTGATTTGCAATGTCCATTGTTTGATATTGATTGTTGTTTTGCTACTTAGCATAATGCAGATCTAGATAGAGTTCCTCTTGTCTAATGCAAAACTCATTAGGAAAACTATGGTTTTCTGCCTTCTTTTGGTGATTTCTGCTAATGTTCCCAGTCATTAAGTAATATAAAACTCATCACATATGGTGAAATCCAGTGTATTCCACAAAACTAATTTAACTGAAAGAGCTCAGAACATGCATGAGTTGTTTCAAGTTCTCTCCCAGATAACTGTGGCACCCATGGACAGCTGCATTAGGAGGAGGAGCATTGCCAGCAGGTTGAAGGAGGAACCCTTTTTCCTCTATTCTGCCCTGGTTAGACCATGTCAGGAATGCTGGATCCAGATCTAGGCAGATTGCTTCCTTTTTCTTCCTTTGCAGTCTTTAAAGGTTGTACAACCTATGGCAGAAGTACTTGCATACTGCTTATAGATGAGGCCATGAAGCTGGATATTATACAGCTCAATATCTAAAATCTTTAACAAATAATATGTGGCACTGTACTCACCTAGCTAACAGAATCAACACGCCTAGCTAAATACTCTCCATTTGAATGCAAATCAATGTTTAGCATTTATAAGATTCACATTCTGAATTGAAATGCGTTAAACGAAAATATTACTGTGAGTAGACTAACACTTTAAACATGATTGTATATCCATACTGTGTTTTCAAGCTCACTCTTTCATGAGCACTTTCATTCTAATGCAACAGCAAGTTTGGTTTTTCGTTTGGTTTTTAATTTATTTTCCAGTCAGGACAAATTACCCTGAGAAAACTCTGCTGTCTGACAAAAGCAGTTGAACACTAAGCTTGTTAACATCCCGTGTACTAGCTTTTGTCCTCTTGTTCATAAACAGAGTGAAAACATGGGCAATCAGTGGAATGTATTATGGTTTTATTTACATCCTCTGTGTCAAACTAATGGACAACAGAAAAAAAAAAGTATTTGGAAAGGAATATAAATATAAAAAATAATATAAAACTCTAGATTCTCTGACTTTTTTCCCTACTTATTTTAAATGACACACAAATAGTTTATCATTGCAATTATTAAAATTTTAATTTTTCTCACTGCAAAACAGAAGACATAATGAAAATAAGAATATGTGACTGAAATAAAAGTCATAACATTTATATACTGTGAAGTACTGTGAAAAACTACCACATAAGAAAAGAAACGGTGTTTATTTGAAGAAAAATACTTTGACAATGAAGCTTGTATATCATGTCAATATCTAAAAATAGAGAAAGAATTAAGCATTTTTTTTAAATTAAACATGAAAGGATACTCAAACAAAAGGAAAGGTGGTGTAAATTTTGTTTCTTGTTTTCCTGTTTGCTTTGCTTTTTTTTTTTTTTTTTTTTTTTTGTTTGTTTGGTTGTTTGGTTGGTTGGTTGGTTGGTTTGGTTTTCTTTTCAACTCCTGGTGCACATTTTATAAATATATTGCATGATTCTAGCTGACTGGTATCAAAAGGATTTCAATAGGTGGGGGTTTTTTTTGGGTTTTTTTTTTGGTTTTTTTTTTTTTTTTTTGGCCAAAAGAAAATACTGTAGTAGTTTGAAGCAGCACAATAAGTAACAGAAAACAATGTTGGATATATTTTAAATTAAGCTTGTTTGTTTGGGCATAATGAAGCTGATATCAATAGTTAAAAACTACGGAAAATCTATGGTTAAGGATCAAGTGTGTTAAACTCCCAACTTTTTGCCTAGGAAAAAAAATAGTGAAAACACTTATCTACAAGTACTGTTCAGAATATTTTCTGAAGTTTAGCTCCTGTATGTAGGCATATCCTTTGATTAAAAGTCATTGTCTTAGTAAAATCCTTAGCACAAATGTTTCACAGGTCTGTATAGGGGCATACAGTAGGATAGGGCTTAATTCATATAAATTGCCAGACTCTTTCTTGAAAATGATACAACTTATCTATGATGATGTTTAGGAGATATTCCAATAGTAGCACCTTTCCCCTAATGTCAGTATTTAAAAACATTAAAAAATACGGATTTTGAAATCAATATTCCTCTAAGTGTCTTTTTTCTTACCTCTTCCTAGAAAGAAGCCTAGTGTTTGGAGAGCATTATGTTTACAGTTTTCATCTGAGGTAGTTGCAGAATCATTTTCTAATATCTCTCATAGAAAAATCAGAATAACAGTGACTTATAAAAAAATTAAGCTAAATTGAGTCTGCAAACTATTAATTGTACAAAGGAGTAGTGAAGTAGGGAGTCATTTTGTTTTATGAGAACACTGAACTACACCCATAAATAGGAAGTTGCTATTATTATCTCTATTAAGCATATAAGACATGAAAGGAATGAAAAAGGGAAATCATGATGTTCCTCACAATGGGGTTATTCACTTTGGGAGGTATTTATTACTTATTAATAAATTTACTACATTTCAGTGACTCTGATGAAAGTTACAACAGGATTTTTTTGTTTGTTGTCTGTTTTGTAGGGTTTTTTTACACTACAGAATCTCGAAGAATTTTTTCAGTTAGATGAAACAGCTCAAAACCAGAGCTTTCTGTAAAATCTCTTTGATAACGTCCTTATAAATTCCATCATACACCATATAAATTATTGTTTTGAATAGTTATGGGTTGGGTTTTTTTCTTGGACAATTTACGCATACGAACTAAATCTATACTTTCTTGCTGAGTGAACTATATGAAGTGGAAAGCACATTCATCTCTGTAAGTAGGGTGAAAATAATTGATTAGTTTAAGTTTAGTTTTCTATAGATTTATATTTTCAAAACAACACTTCACTAACCATTGCATTCTTGGAATATATTAACAGAAATAAATAGTTGATTTGTATGTGAGAAGTTGACCTATATCCTGAAACTACAGCTTTTAGTCATCAGTACAAAATTCACTCCTTATGTATATTTGCTGAGTGCAGAAAATTGTAGCCTTTCAGAGGAAAAAAGAGGAAAAAAAAACCCCAAGAAATATAAAGACCTGTAAAAAATGAAAAAATCTTGAGTATAATTATTTTTTGTCAGTTAGAATTGTTGTATAGAAATAAAAATCACTTTGAGATGTTATAGAAGTTATAGAAAAAACCTTGTAGCAACAACTATGCTCCTACACACACCACCATATGTAATAGTATGATACAGCTTTAGGTTCAGCAAGGTTTAAAGTCAGAAATAACCTCTTGGTGGCAAAGGTCAAGCAAGGACTAAGGACCAGGAGTTAAATGCAGCCTCTGTGGCAATGGGCAGAGGGAGTGTGTTTGAAGGTGCCAGATATGGGATCTCTCACTGCTCTTGTGATTCTCTCATCAGTCTGATCCAGGCTCACACAGGCGCACTACATCAGAGCTGACCTTGAAAGCTGATATTCAAGACTCTGGAACAGGTTGACATTTGCAGAGCAGGATCACAGAGAAAAACCTTTTTTCAGCCTGGTCAGGGCCATCAGAGTCTGTTGGCAAATTCTAGGCTCCGACCTAGATTCCCCATTAGTTTTGAAAGCAGTGCAAAATGTAAGATAAGGCATTTCACTGTGCTTTGTCATCCTGGACCAAATATGTTCATATTGTATTTACAAAGAATTGCATGTGCATAGGTGATCATTCTTACTTTATTGTTGTTTCATTAGAGGGATACTTTGCTATCAGAGAACTGAAAAGGAAGAGTTTGTTGCTGATTAATTTGTTTCCACTGTCACTGTCTTTCTCCTGGGAGAGACAAGAAAACACTGTGAGGCTGACAGCTATGATGGAGGATATTCACATCTCAAATGCAGTTTTTAATTTATAACAGGAGTTATTCATTCTATTAAAATATTACAAGTCCATAGAGAAGCAGGAGGATAGGAGGGAGTGTGTGTGTGGGGGGTACATGATGAAATTACATAGCCATACATGCAGTGTTAGTGCAAGGTTAATAATTCCCATAATTTCTGTTTCTTAAAAGCCTCCTCTATTTCTTTCCATCAAGTGAAAAAAACAGTAAATGACTAAATGACACTCACTTATTTAATAATGGAATCCATGGTGAAAATGATCAAGAAATTCCAAAAACAGATGGATTGAGGCAGTAAATGGTAACATATCATGTTGTACACAGATAATATGCTGCTGCTATTGATAGCAGAGTCAATTGTTGACCTAGTCAGAACAGTATATTCAATATGAATCCTGGTTGCCCAGAAGATCAATATAGACAAATCTATATCCAAGGTCATAATGATGCGAAGTATAAAATTTGAGTAGTTTCCACTTTCAGATTTTAAATGATGCATATAAAAAACTCAAAAGTAAATACAGAAGGACTTTTTCTTAAAGTTTCTAGTCCAGTGAAGATTGATGCAGTTTGCAAAGTCACCTTCACGTGATTTTTGTGTTTGTTATATTGCCTTGTTGTATTCCTCAAAGATTGTCAAAGATTATTAAAGATTTTATCTAAGAAAAAGAAAGTGGTCTCTGTTCACTACTAGATAAGGTTAGAGATGGGCTGCCTCACTTTAAGCAATCTCACTGGGCATTTGTGCCTCAGGCCGTAACATGTCACCTTCATACCTATATATATCAGTTTACAGTTATATGCAGCCTGAATTTCAAATGAACCATCAGTGAAAATGCATTTAGTATCTAATACAAAAAAAAAAAAAAAATCTAGGAGATGAGAAATATAGAATGGACTAGCACAAAAAGAGGAGTGCAGCTTTTATATAATCATTGATCATATTTGATCCTTTATAAAAAGGCTAAATTTGTTTCTGCACTAAAGGTGTGGAAGAATGTAACTTTGAGTTTGTCTAAATCTACCCAACTCTGAATCAGGAAAATGTTATAGCTGGTAGAAGTCTAGTTAGGGATTCACTTAGTAAATCAATCTAAAAAAAAATCTCAAATTAATGATAAATATGGTTTTATTGAGTGCGTTAGAAGAGTAACTGAAGTATAAAGTTACGTTTTTCTCCTTAAAATATTCATTCACCCCCAGAAAGAGGTACTTATTTGTAGTACTGACTGGTACATATAGCTCAGGGCAAGCCTTCTTTAAAATTTGTTATATCCACATTGGCACAAAGGACTTGTCTCTAAATCTCTGCTGGGTACCATATAGTGCCATGGGGAACTGTGTCATGATGTGCCTGTAATATTCGTATGTGTTGGAACTGGACAGTGTGCGAAAAAGTGTTACACCTGGAGTGTGTTAATATGGAGGATTATGGAGGAGAAAAGAGCCAAGCCCGATTATTAGCCCTACTGTCTTTTCAGATGGGTCTTTATTGCATCTCTATTTTCAGTCCTGGCCTTGGCTTAAAGCTTAACAACCGTAACAGTCGAAAACTGTACTAAGGAGAAATCTAGTGATTGAGTAGTATCAGCAATCAGAAGTCTAATAACAGGAGTTCCAGAAGACTGAATCCTACCTAACAACTAAATTGAAAAAAAAAAAAAATTGTATCATAACACTAAGTTACATTCAGTTGCATTATTATATATTATATACTTTGTTTTATTGGCTATGCCTGTTTGCTAAATAAAAATTGATAAATCTCTCTGATTGTGTATTCTACTGGTTTGCAACCCTGAGCTAGCTCATGCTGTAGCAGGATGACTGCATGAATGGTGTCTTCCTTATGAGGGTATCTACCATAGTCTGAAGTTCTTATCACTTCAGCTTTGTAAGAAGATTTTAAATTAACAGTGATTGAAATTATATGAAAATCATACTGGAAACAATATTTTTTATTAAAAGGGCTATTAATATTTAATAACTGCCAAATGGTTAATTAAAATTATCAATTTATTAAAAAAACCCACAAAAATATTAATAAAACTTATTTTCAGATTCACAGTATTCAGTGATGGAAAGAGTACAGACGGGACTGTGCTGGCTTGAGGCTAATTGGAATATTTTAATGGAGAAAATCATAGGCTGTGAAAAGAAAACAATGGTGATGTCTACTTCACTCATAGGCTTGCTGAGATGTTTAAGAATAAGAACATAAACATAGATAAGACACTCACACACAGACACTCTTGGTCTCTCTAGCTTCTTGCCATCTCCTCTCTGCCGAGTAACCTAACTAACCACTCTGCTTCTAACTCCCCTGGCCGATCCTCCAAACTCACCTTGCTCATAAGACAAACCCTTGGGGTAAGGTATAAGGGTGGGGAGAAGATGGAAGGGTGGTTGGGAGCCCCCCCTAGGGACTCTGATTTCTGGGAGGAGTGTTGTGTTTCTGTATTACATTTAACTTGTATATTTCTGTAAATATTCATCTCTATTGTGTATATATCTGCTTGTATGTTGTGCTAAGCTGTAAATATAGCTTCATTCCTTAACTTCCAGCCAGCTGAGTCTAGTCTGGGTGATTTTACAAAGTGTGGGGGGTGGAGAACTCCCAAACCATCACAGGGACTATGCAATAATTTGAGCAATTCAGGAAAATCTGGAAAGTGCAATCAACAATTCAAATTAGAGAGAATTATTTTGCAAGATGCTGCCTTCCCACGAGGGGACTCTAGGCAACAGATGCCTATGAAATTACATTGACTGGATTGCTCACGGCTATGTTGCTTCTGTCCACTATCTTTCCGGACAATACAATTACAATTCCAGAGGTGTGGTGTGTGCTTGAACCTGTGGGCCACAGCAAAGATGGCAGCTCCACCATGTGGAGCACTGTGCCAGGACTGCTGGGGTTTCAGCTTTGATTCTCTGTGAGGGACACATTTCTTCTGATCATTACAGGCAGCTGAAAAGGCTGACTGGCAGGCTGCGGCTTGGGTGCTTGAGTTGCTTTCCATTCATCTGTGGCTTATATTGGTTTGGAGCAGCTCTTGTCCCTGCAACCCTTGGCTCAGCAGCCTTGTAGCTTGCTGCTATGAGGACTTTCTTTCAGCTGCAAACTCAGCAGCAGCTCGTGTTGCTTCTCCAGGTAAAACAAGGCAAATTGTTCACTGCCATGGCCAGTATAAATACAGACTAGCAGACAATGAGTGGCCAATGGTGACAGAGATAGAAATCTGATACTTTAACCTGTAGAATCAGGTTTATCCAAACATGGCCAGACACACGCACAGAGTTCATAGGTGTGTTATAAGGGTCCATATAACATGTATTTGGTTGGACTCCAGGTCATTGATCCCAGGGCATGCCTGGGCAAGCCAATGCATATTTTTGGGCTTGTGCTCCTCCAGAACAATAGAATCATAGAATGGTACGGTTGGAAGGAGACCTCAAGGATCATCTAGTTCCAACCCCCTGCCATAGGCAGGGACACCACTAGCACAGCTTACTCAAGGCCTCGTCCAACCTGGCCTTGAACACCTCCAGGGAGGGAGCAGCCACAACCTCCCTGGGCAACCTGTTCCAGTGTCTCACCACCCTCACTGTATAGAACTTCCTCCTAACATCTAGTCTAAATCTTCCCTCTGCCAGTTTAAACACATTACCCCTAGTCCTGTCATTGCAAGATCTTATAAATAGTCCCTCCCCAGCCTTCCTGTAGGCCCC
>WBNM01001465.1:0-30156 GCA_013399055.1 Ramphastos sulfuratus | reverse complement strand
CTTCATCATAAAAAGCCACTAAATTTGTCAGGCAAGATCTGCCCTTGGTGAAGCCATTGCTGGTTACCACCAATCACCTCTGCTTTGTTTTCCATTTGCCTTAGCAGAGCTTTCAGCAGGATCTGCTCCAGGATCATGCCAGGCACAGAGGTGAGGCTGACTGGTCTGTAGTTCTCAGGGTTGACCTTTTTTCCCTTCTTGAAGATGGTTGTTATGTTGGCCCTTCTCCAGTTAGCAGGAACTTCACCAGTCTGCCATGACCTTTCAAATATGATGCACAGTGGTTTGGCAACTTCATCTGCCAGTTCCCTCAGGACCCATGGGTGGATCTCATCAGGCCCCATGGACTTGTGCACGTTCAGATTCCTTAGGAGCTCTCGAATGTGATCTTCTACTATAGTAGGCAGATCTGCCTGCTCCCAGATTTGTTTTGCTTTTACTTTTTAAAAAAATCTATTATACTGAAAGCATACGTTGGTGCTGTATGAAGGATGCAGAGATTTTGAAGAGCATAAGGCCTGCTGAAATAATTCTGGAAGACTGAAGAGGGCAAAGAGACCCAAGCTTCAATTTTTCGAAACAGTACTTCAAGTTTCACAGAATCAGTGAGGCAAGAAGGGACAGCTGGAAATCACTTAGTTTGTTCGTCCCTGCTCAGAGCAGAGCCATCTAGAAGAGCTTGTTTATTGCAATGGGAATTGCACTATGTATTTCCAAGAATGAAGACTCCACAACATTTCTGTGAAACCTCTTCCAGCATTCAGTATCTCTCACAGAGATTTCCATTTCTGCTTATTGTCTTGTGTTCTTTCACTGGGTACACTAAGACAAAGACTGCTGCTTCTTCATTCCCCTCTCATCAGGCATTTATACACGTGCCCATGGATGCATATCATTGGATTGCATGTGCCTGTGCACCTTCAGCTTCCTTAGACAGTTTCAAAGCTGATATTCTCCTGTGGTGGATGGTTATTCATTGTCCCAGTCCCTGCTTTTGCCTTCTGCAACTTGGGCAGTGTGACTGGAGCACTTACTGGTGAAGATGTTGAGTACCTCAGCCTTTTCTTTACCATGGGTAACTAGGTCTCCTGTTTCTTTACAGAGGGAGTCCACATTTTTCCTAGTCTTTCTTTAATCATTGACACGTCTATAGATGCTTTTCCTCTTGTCCTTGATATCCCTACCCATATTTAACTCTATCAGGGCTTTAGTTTTCCTAACCTGATCCCTGGCTGCTCAGGCAATTTCTCTGAATGTCTTCCCAAGCACCTGCCCTTGCTTCTACCCTCTGCATGCTCCCTTTTTGTGTTATATTTTATCCAGAAGCTCCTTATTTATACAGTTCCAGGCTTCCTGCTGTTTTGGCCTGGCTTCTTCTTTGTTGGCATGCATTAGTCCTGAGCTCAGAGCAGATGATCCTTGTATATAAACCAGCTTTCTTGGGCCTCTCTTCCCTCTAGGGCTGTATGCCATGGTGCTTTAACAAGCAGATCCCTGAAGTGGCCAAAGTCTACTCTCCTGAAGTCTGGTTTAGGGGATTTCCTATGCACCCTTCTCACTGGCCTAAGGTTCCTAAAGTCTATCACTTCATGGTTGCTGAAGCCAATGCTACCCTTGAGCTACACACTTCCCACCACCCTCTCTTTTTTGGTGAGACCAAGATCCAGCATAGCATAGGCTTCTCCTATCCGCCTGTGGAGGGTCTCATCTGCTTGGTCTTCCTGTGCAGGTAGCCTGTAGCAGATCCACACAATAATGGCACCTATCATTGCCCTTTCTTTAATCCTGACCCATAAACTCTCATTTTGCTCCTCACTGATCCTTTGGTGAGCTCCAGGTCAGCAGATGGGTGTCTCCAAACTTCTCAGAAGGGAGTTACCCATCCCATTCAACATTTACTGACAATATAATTACTGTTACAGAACAATGGGGTAATATTTTCTTGTTATATAAGTTTTAATTTAAAATAATTAGAAAAAAATATTATTGTTCTTTGTGATATTGCTTAGAGACTGCATTCTGATAGGAAACATTAAGAAGAGACAATTTTTATATGGCAATACAAAACTCCACTAGTTTCTTGTTGTACAAAGAGAACAAACATTTAGGAGAAGGAAAAACAAGAAGACACAACCATTCAACCAAGATCATCAGTTAAATGAGTGTCAGAGAATGGAAATAATGTAATCATAGCTTTAGGGTAAAAACCTAACTTCTTGTCTGGCTATTTTTTTTTAATATAAAATCAAGCATTCAATCTACTTTTTGACAAAACCAAACAAAAAACCCCAAACCACCACAGACACAAAGAAATAACATTTACTGAATAAGATTTAGCCACTAAATTAGTGCTTTAGAAGTATTATGGAGCTGAAGAAATCTTTAGAGATAAACATATTTGAAAAAGTCTATATATACCTTTGAAATAGGTTTTTAAAAACTACCAGTGTTCAGAGTGTAATTCACACTTGCCTGTATCTTTAACTTTAAAGACAGAAGTGGTACTACAGCAGTGTACAAAATGTACTTAAAGATATTAACTGCAAATGCACTTAAAATAAATATCAGTGAAAGAATGTTTTAAGGTAATATTGTGAATAACAAAAAGCTTTCTTCTCATATAATTCAAGTATAGGGAAACAAAAAATACAGAACTGAATTTGAATGAAATTGAGTCAAGCTAGTAAAGTCTTAATGGTATACTTTTGCACTAAGTCATTGTGAATGAAGCCAAGAAAGAAATAAAATTGCACTTCTGCAAAAAAAAAAAAAAATCTACTTGAGCTCCCTATAATTTATAATTGCAAGATAGTTGATATACAGGACTACTGTTTAGAAGAATGCAAGGGAAAGTATTCATCTGTACTGAATAGCTCCCTCTCCAAGAGGAATGTTGATCGCTTAGTAAGAAACCTAAAACTAAAAATTGATTTGGTGACTGAAAATACAATATGACCAAATAAATGGATTTGAAACAAATCTGAATGGAGACTCTAGCATTCGAATCCCAATCTCATTTACACACAGATAAACACATATATAAAATATTAAATGAAAACACCAAACTAAAAAAATAAAGAATTTCAAACATATTTTTGAAAACACAAACTAAAACAGTAAAAATGTACCCTTCTTTCCTTTTTCTCCATTTTTTGGGTAGCTATTAGTAGTCTTTTTTTTCTTTTCTTTCTTTTTCCTTTTTTTTTCCTTTTTACTGAAGACATCAGGGAAAAAAATACACAAATAATAAATACATATATAACTGCTGTTCCTGCACTTAAAACTCCCCCTTTTACCAGTATTATAGCACTCATTTAATTCAGAAAATATGAATGTCTGGCTTCTGGGTTAGATCCTGTCAGAGTTTTAATATTTTTCCCTTGTAAATGTTTATTAAAAAGATTTATCCAGTCCATGTTTTAGATTCAAATGAAGATAATTTGATCTCCTGATATTTAGGACACTCAGTGAGGATGAAAAGGACAATTCCAAGATTCTCCTTTTCTGAAAGTTTTATTGGAACTACATGGTTTCAGAAATAAAATTTAATCCTACCTACTCATTCAGTTGAATCTGCCAAATATCAGTTTCATACTCTAAATGATTCTGGCAGAATGGAAACTAGCTTGTATTTTCTACTTGAGTGTCACAAATTCTAGGCTATCAGCTAGGTAGATATTTTTGTTCTTGTTGAAAATTTCATGTAATATTTCCAGCTACAGTTTGATGTCTGATTTTATTTCCCTCATAAAGGTTATTGTTCTATTATTTTAATATCTTATTTTCAGAGCAGATTCCTTGTTTCATGGCCTCTTCTGTCCTTGAGCACTGCTAAATCAGATCCTGGAAGTAACATTAGACATAACAGAATGACAGCACTGTGTGAAAAAAAAGGGAATCAGGTGGGTTTTTTTACTTTTCCTCCTTCTTCTTTTTCATCTCCTAACCTTGTTCACAGCATGGAAAATTTAATTCAGGAAAGTGCACATGAAGATGACACACTCCTAGGCAGCAAGGGGATTAAAAGACCAGCCCTGTGAGTCTTTAGAAATTTGTTGGTTTGTAAAAGGAAGTCTGCCAAATATATCACATTTTATTTACTATTTTACTACAGTTTTAATTTTTGCAGATGTATGATAGTGCTGTGAATGTGAATCTGAGAGCATTAATCACTGGTACTGCAAAATGTATGTATTCTGACTTTTATTATAAAGATCCACTCAGTCCTGTATGTCTTTCCTGACTGTAAGAAAAAGTGGAAGTAGATGAATGCTGACATAGCTGTGATAAATCAGTCAGTGCTATTGCTAAGAGAAATTGACGGTGGTATAAATAGCCTTTACAAATTCCACATATCCTCGAGATTCTAACCAACAAATATGCCCTCAGTAAAAATATACTTACTTTTTGATTGCTTATTAAACTCTGTATTTTTTTTATCTGCTTCAACATGTGACTTTAAAGCAAAGACTGTGGATTATTTTGTTATTTATTTATTTATTTATTTATAGTCCAACAATTTGAATGTAAATGATACAGAAGTGCCTGTACTGTGCTGCAGGCACTTTAAGCAAATATTGAAAACGTTGGCTGTAAGCACAAGTCTTGAAACTGCTCCTGCTCCTAAAAATATTCTCCAAGCAACACTAGAGGGTTGCATGGAAAGAGGGACAGGAAAAAAAAATCTTTCTCTTAGAAAATGGTTCCTTTTTATCTTTTTTTTAAATAGGAGAAATTTCTCTTTGCTTGAAACTGGAAGGGAAGGGAAGGGAAGGGAAGGGAAGGGAAGATACTGATGGCAAAACATATGGTTTTGGAAAGTTTCCAACTAACTGGTAAATGTTTTGTAATTCTTTATGTAATAATAAATCTCACTGCATATCTTCCCAATGTTCTTCTCAGTCTAATGAGCTCTTACATCTAGCTAAGACACAATGCAAGTTTTTAACTTAATCTTCAGGGTACTCAGTGGGATAAGACCAGGTCATCCCAGCAGCCTCTTCAGCAGCCAAAACTGATTGTGCAGTGTGAACAGTTAATATTGCACTAAAGTCATTCACTTTTCTTATTCAGTGTCTAATAAAGCCATCAAAAGCAAAGTGCAGCCCAGAAAGATTCTGATCTTGTTTATTCTAACTTAGTCAATTCATATAATTACAATCCTTTCTGTAAAATATCATTGATTTAAATGTGTTCTATATATTCATCCTCATGTCTAAACTAGTAATAGAACAAAAGCATACTCTGCTGTAATATGGTGATGTCAAGAGAATATAGGGAAGTGTCAGGAAAACATCTGACAATGTATTCTAGCTCCTTTTTGTGTGCTTTCACTTCATCATATGTCATGTTTTTGTACATTAATTTGTATTTTTCTTGCTTGCCATTACACTTTATGTTCTATTTGATTGTAATGGGAATCGTCTGCTAATATATTTTGGGATCTCTTTGCAGATAAAACAAAAGAAAAATGCATTGTCTGAATAAGATAACCTATTGTAAAGCTAAACATCAAGATTCAATAAATAATCTAAGTGCTCAAAACAAAGAAACAAGCAATTTCTTCTCTCCCTTGCCCTGTACTTTCATTTAATTATGGATTATTTATGTGTAGGAGATGAGGTCTTTTCCCTGGTGGATTAATTAGTACAAATGGTTGGGTTTGTAAACTATGACTTTTTTATTACTATTTTAGATCAAGCAATGCCTCATTTAATGCTGTACTTTTTTTTTTTTTCTTTTTTTACTGAGTGAATGATTTTCATAAGAAAAATGGACAGAAGCAACATAAATCATACATAATTTCAAGAGCTTTGAGAATTTCTTGCACATTCACAAGCAATGTTATATTATGTGTAGAAATCCATTTATCTAGGTGTCATGGAGGCAGGAAGTTAATGTGGCCGAGTCAGGAATTATTAAATAGAATTATTTTATTTTCCTGAAAGCCCCGCCCTCAAACTCTATATACAAAACTAGTTTAGATTTGTTTACAGGTTCTAAATTTGATCGGGAATTTGTCAACAGGATGTTATGAACAAATTTAGAGATTTAGGAAGTCGGGAAATGGAAAAGACTAAACTATAAACACAGCTTTACCCCACTATCAATCAGGGTGAGCAGAGAATTAAGGGAACAGCAGACTTTACTCACGAAGGTAAGATAAGTATTCAGTGATGATCCCTTGCTGGATTTCTCTGAAGCTCGGCTGCCTTCTGATGCTGCAAGCAATATCCAATAGTCTGGATCCATGCTGCAGAAATCCAAGGCGGGTGGAAAAGCCACCAAAGTCAAAAATGTCTCGAAACAAAACTTGCACAAGACAGGGATTTGTAGAAGTGACACTGCCTCAGCAGCAGCAGGAGAGAGGCAAACCCGCAGGGGAGAGGAGAAGGAAGGAATTTGGAGTGCTCTTGAACACTAAGGAATGGATTGGAAATACAGTAAAATTCTTTATTAGATGACTGAACTGACTGATTTCAGTCTAAACATTTAGCATTAGGTGCTAGGTCACAGTGTTAATCACTTGTTAAATGTTATTTATTTAAACTGATGAATTGCATATTTGCATACAATAAAGAGCCTTTTCACATCTGTTGTGTGATTTGGTATAGCAATTACATAGAACTTGTTTAGCAAAACTTGTTTAGCATAAGTAACTAAACTCGTTGAAACGTTATTCCACAAGCTATGAACTTTCACCTAGATATATTGACCTTTTATTTAGATCAGTAAAATAAGGTCCCAAAACTGGCTTAAGTTGGAAGATAAGGAAGCTACAATCATTATCAGAAGATACAACTTTAGCCATAAGAAAAGACTCACAGTACAGATTAGGGTTGATCAGCTGGAGAGCATCTCCGTGGAGAAGGACCTTGGCATCCTGGTGGACAGTAAGTTATCTATGAGACAGTAACGCACCCTTGTGGCCAAGACGTGCAAATACATCAGGAGGTGCATTAAGAGTACTCTCCTCTGATGAGACCGTATCTCGAATATTGTGTCAGGCTCTGGGCTCCCCAGTTGAAGAGGGACAGAGATATAGTAGAATGTTCAACAGAGAGCTACAAGGATGATTAAGGGACTGGAACAGCTGTCATATGAGGAAAGGAGAGGAGATCTTATCAATGTTTATAAATATCTGAAGGGTGGGTGTCAAGAAGGTGGTGTCTTGTGATAGGACAAAGGCTAGTGGATACAAACTAGGACAGTTCCATCTCAAGAAAAACTTCTTTATTGTAAGGGTACCAGAGCACTGGAAGAAGCTGCTCAGAGAGATTGTGGAGTCTCCTTCTCTAGAGACTTTCAAGACTTGTCTGGATGCATTTCTGTGTGACCTGCCCTAGGTGATTCTGCTTTGGCAGGTGGATTGGACTGAATGGTCTTTGGAGGTCCCTTCCAATCCCTAACATTCTATGATTTTATGATTTGATGACCCAGCTACCCAGTGAAGAATAGGAAGACTTCAGACCCTAATATTACCATTGGTCCAAACTTGTTGTGAGGAATAGAGATCTTGGATTATAACGGTATAAATGTCCAGGGATTTCTCTGTTTCGGTTCCCTTTTCAGCTGCACCCAGCTTAAGCTGTAGCAATACTAATAAATACTTTTTATAAAGGAATCCATCTTTTGACTTGCTGATTTAATGGAAACCTAGGGTTCAAGCCTGGTTTGATATTTCCATAACATATGAAATAAAAACTAACACAGAATAATGATCATTAAAAAAGAAAAAGTAATATGATTAAAAAACTTTTGCAGTGATGATATTTATGTGTGCATGTTAAGGTTAATGCATTATCAGAGTTATTTTTCTGTTTGAAACAAAAAAGAGCAGACGTTTTGCTTTTTGAAAGATGTGGACATAATAGATGTGATATATAGTTGTGTCTGCAGTAAATTCAGTTCCACATCTCTATGAGAATAGAGATCATTACACTTCAAGAAAACAATCCATAGCATATCTATTTCTTTCTGTCTTTACTGCCCTTCTTTTAAATTCAGAATTCAGTCAGGTCACAAAACCAATAAATGTTTATTAGCAAGACACTCCTCCTGGGCACTGGCTTCCCTCCACTGCCTTTTTCCTCCAGGCTTTTGAAAGCAGGAATGTTATTTCATTTTCTTAAGTCACTTTCTTTCTTATGTTCATTGGGTTTGGCATTATCTCATGCCTTTGGTGTCATTAAAACCTGTATTTAAACCTGTCATTTAAAACTGTATAACATTTCATGAAATGTCTTTAAAAACAAAATAATAAAATACTGTGCTGAGATTATTTCATTCAGTAGCTGATTTTTTTTCTGTTGCTAATACAAAGTTTCATCAGTGCCGTGAAGTAATTATGAATCCTGCACACATGAAAGTATTCAGAAAGAAATTCTGGAAAAAATATTGACAGAAATGAGTCTGTTTCTGGCATAGACTTTCACCAGTTCTAAATTCAGAAATGATTCAGGGAATTTTCTGTATCACTAAGCACATAGACAGTACACAAACAGTTTCACTGACTTCAGTGAGCTTCTTTAAGCAAATAATGCTTTCAGTACAATGAGCTATGTCAATACTGCTAAATAAAAGAGGGTCAATATTGGTTCTTTACCTTCGAGGCCATGAGAAATGATTTAACTCTAGTCACATAATATAACTATGGTACTGGGATTCCTCTGGATCTCATGTGACATCCCTATATATACACATATATACAAACACATGTATGCACACATGCACTGGTTATTTGCCAGTTTTACATGTCTGAAATGCTTTAGGATCTGTGCAGGATCTTGCCAGAGTGATATTTTATAGAATGATTCAGAAGATATGCCCTGGGATGAATTGAAAACATGTAGAGATGCTTGAGCAGGCCAAGTGTGATAGAATAATTTTTGAAGGACTGGAAAGTCAAATCAGACCAATTTTGACTGTCATGCACAAAGTGTTCCATGTTGCATACCATCTCCTGAACCATATTATTTTCTTTCTGCTAGAACTGAGGGTCAAATCTATATCACAGGATGTTTTAACATGCTGTGTAGACAATCAGTAACCCAGTCATTGAATTTACTTTTTATCTGTTTTTATTTATCAATACAGATATGGCATTTATGTCACAGTCACAGTCACAGTCTAATCCATCCAAATTGTGTGTGTGTTATGTTCTGCTAATTTCTACAGGCCAGTATAATATCAGGGATTCAGTTCAACTACTAATTGTAAAGCAGAACCTTTTTATCATTCTATCATTTACTCTTGATATTATTTTGAAACTATAGCCTGTTATTTAATTTTTATTTTTTTGTGTAGTAGCAATGTACATCAATAACTATCTTAAAAATACAACACAAAAATTACTTTAGCATTTAAAACCACTTTTGAATGATATTTTCGCACTAAAAGAACTATTCTGTTTTGAAAGACAAAGTCTGTAATTTTGTTATCAATATCTACTTGTATTCCATTAGTGATTGCAAGGAAAAGAAATGTTGAAAAAGTCATTCAGTTACGTAATGTTTACGTTGCTGAGCACCAGTTAAAAATGGGTGTCCCAGGTTGGGAACTCTAGGGTTAAAAATCCTCTAGGGACTAGAAGGTTGTTATTCAATCCCATGATTCTGCTATCTCTTCATAAACGCAGGGCCAGGCCAGCTCCTTCTCCTTTCCTCCCCCTCCAGCCTGGTGTCTAGCTGGAGCTGCTTTATTGGGACAAACATGTAAGGAGCAGGCCTGGTTTGGGGCCTCCAGAGGCTGTGTTTAGGCCTCTTGGATGGCAGAGGCATGGGGAGGGAGGATTGGAGCACTGGGGATTATAGATTAAGTTTTCGGTTGGGGGAAAATTCAAGGGGGTTTGCTATGGATTTTGTATCTGCTTTGCAATTTCTGTCTGTAACTCTCTCTCCAAATATAATTCTGTTTTTCTCCAATTCACTTGATAGTTTCATTCTGTCAGCTTTTTAAACCCATGACACTGGGATAACTTCCACAGTGTAATGGTTAACGTGAGGGCTAACCTCCCTGCTCCCCCAACACAAAAGTGAGGGGAAGGGTAACACACAAAACTCAGGGCTGAGATAAACAGATTAAAGTTTAATATCATAACACGATGCATAAGTACTTTAGACAATAATCTAATCCATCTAATAATATAATGCTTGATTCCCTTAGTTTAGGCTATTCGTAGAAGAAGCACAGTGAAATATAGGGAAAATAACCAGTATAAAAAGGAAAACAAAACCCACCAGCTACCCAATTCCCATCTGTTCCACCGCCATGCCTGCAGAAAATGGCCAACACCCAAGAACCCGGAACCCAGAAGCAGCATCTGGAATAGGAAGCCTCCTATGTTGTAATCTGAACTTCAAGCCCCATAATACTTTGCTAGAGTTAGCACTTTCATTTTTGAAGCTGGCATGACTGTACCATGGCATAAATAACAGCAGCAGATTCAAAGCAATCCATGATAACTGATAAAAAGGCAAAGAAGCACAAAGGCACCCTAAGGGAAATTATTTTTTTATCCTCAAAGTATATCTACAGAGATAAGTTCTGGGTTTATGACCTAAGTTTTTACATAAAGGACCAACTGACTATAAAAACAAACAAGTATTGACTACATGAAAGTTTATTCTGTCAGAATTCAACAACAGTTTTCATTTTGAAGTCCATTTATAAAAGTTTTGCCTTCAGATTGAAAACTTGGTAACATCTGGACACAGTTCATCTGTGTGTGTGATATCGCAGCACTGTATATAAAACTAGGTAAGTATATTCACAGACGTGTATCAAATACTTAAGACATTAAGACATTTCAGGAGATATTCAGCTAATGCATTATAGAGTCCTGTTTTGTCCTCAAGGACCTGGCACACAAACTCAACCTCTTCTAAAATGTTTATCACTTAGGAAAGTTAACCAGTAAGCATGAGCAATGACATCTGAAGCAGGTAATGTTGGCAAGGTTATAAACAACTGTAATGTCAGTAATCTCAGTAAGAGGCAATGATGCTAGTCTGACCTAAAATGTTTTACATTGCCTACATGCTTCTAAGATAGTGACATCTTAAGCTAGTAATATCAAGGAAGTACAAACCCTATATTTTGTTATACTTACATTCAGTACCTATCTAATGTGTTTTCAAACATTTTTCCATTTGAAAAGACAAAGTAAATTTCTTTAGGTAAATGTTAGATTTAACAAGTCATCTGAAACTGCAGAGAAATTAGATGGTGGCAAACAAGAAAATAAGAAGGGAAACTTGCCATTAAAGTCTTATGCATAGCCATCAAAAAATTCCTCTAAAACCTTTTGTTACATTTGCATTGAACTGGTCCTATCTATTACTGCAATCTTATTCTTTTTGAAACAAAGCTTTTTAAAGACAGCAATTTTATTTGTATGAAGAAAATGCTGTGTATCACGGGATAAATATTTTAGCTTTCTGTTTTCATTATGGAAGTAAAATCCCGAATCCAAATAGTAATACTAATAATTTTCAATTATTGGTATTTTAGAAGTGGAATTGGTGTCTCTATCTTTTTGGAAAAATCCAGCTCCTGATTCCTGAAGATTTACATTTCAGATACTAAAGAAAGAAGCACTGAGTAATCTCTAAAGATGATGGGATAGGTGGAAACTGTATTTTATAAATTTAATAATTTATAAATTTAAATTTTATAAATTTAGCTCTTCTTCCTGTAGTTCAATTCATTGTATTATAGTGTTTATAATTTTCATCAAGACTAGTATCCTTTCTTCTAGGACTTATGCAAATATACATGGCCAAAAAAAAAAAAAAATAACCTTTTGGTCAAAGATCTTATTCTATAAACCTGAAAATGACATACAGTGCCTTGTCCAGACAGTTGCTCATGGGGTTTTTTTGGTGGGGTTTTTTGTGGGTTTTTTTTGTTCTTTGTTTGTTTGTTTTTGTTGTTGTTTTTTGGGTTTTTGGGGTTTTTTTTCTTTGTTTGGGGTTTTTTGGATTTTTTTGTGATTTTGTGAGTTTTTTTAGTTTTCTTTGGGTTTTTTGCTTAATTTTGGTTTTGGATTTTTTGTTTTGTTTTGGTTTTTCCAGTTTTTATTTTTTCTTTGTCTGCATTCATCAAGGGTTGAGTTGATAATCTACTGTTGTTATTCAAAACCATCTTGCCTCATGCCAGCTTCAAAATGAAAGTGCTGACTGGTGCATGAAGTTCAGATTCTAACATGAGAGGCTCCCCCTTCCGATTGCTACTTTTGGCTTCTGGCTTTTGCTCTTTTCCAAGGGGGTGGTAGCAGAACAGATCAGAATTGGTTAGCTTACTAGTTTTCTGCTTTATGCTGATGATTTCTGTGTTTTGCTACACTTCTTCTGCAATAGGCTAAGGTAATTGTGTACTATGTTATCCATTTATATTAAACTCCTTTAATCTCAAGTCTTTATCTCAACCTGGAGGTTTTTTTGTGTGTTACTTTCCCTCACTTCTGTGTTGGAGGGAAACAGGCTGGTTAATCCATTACCCATTTTGCCTTTGTTTTTAAAACAATTACTTCTCAAGCAAAGGGTTTTCTCCATGGCTTGTTTTTATGCTTTTGTTTTTTTTCTTGGTTTTGGTTGTTTGTTTGTTGTTGGTTTGTTTTTTTTTTTTTTTTTTTAGAAAATGAAACAAACCAAACAAAACTGACAAAATGCCCATAACAATATTCTGCAGAAAAAGGAGAATATTAATGCAAGTTTGGCACATTTAAAAGTAGAAGGTGTCATCAGAACTGCTTGTGGGCATCTTTATGCTGAAGAGCTGAAATTACAAAGTCATTGGCTTGTAGAAAGTCTGTCTTATCAAATGGAGGAGAAACTACATTAATTCATCATATCTGTACCATGATTGTATGGGATTGAATTTATGTTATCATGAAGGTAACCCCTAAAAACAATTTAATTCCAAGTCAAAGTCTATGTCACTAAGTCAAGGTCCTAAGTCCAATGTTGAACCTTTCATGCAGCAGTAAGTCAGAGAACATGTGAAAAGAAGATTTAGCATAGACAGCCAATCAGACAATAGAAGTACCGATGGAGAGGACCGCTTTTGCTGGGGGAGACCCCTGGTGCCAGGCTTATATTTGAGTATTTGAGATTGACTCTTGTTAAATGTTTTCTCTACTTCTTCTGGAAAACAAACAAACAAGCAAGCAATGCAACCAAAGAGCAATGAACTCTCAGTTGGACAATACAGCTTTTTTTTTTTTTTTTTTTTTTTATCCCAGGACAGGGAAGGGGAAAAAAAAAAAAGTGAACACAGCATTTCTGGATTGTTTCCTGTTGAATGGGGTTTTTATTTTTTTGTTTGGTTTGGGTTGGGTTTTTTTTAGTATTTAAAGGAGTTATTAGAGCTGTCTCCTTGTGCAGAAATAGCATAACAAACAGACTGAAGGTTGGATTACAGGGTGTGAATAAAGAGAAGGACGGAGGAAGAGATTTAAATCTGAATGTGATACTGAAAGGACTTCAAGAACAAAACTGTCTGTTAAAGCCAGGAGGATTTGTAAAAAAGTGATTCTCCTTGACAAATGCAGTTTGAAATGTGAGCTACTGAACAGACAAATAGATCTTTTGTATTTCATGTTGGTGTAAATTAAGAATCGATTTTCCTTCACTTGTCTTTTCTAAGCATCTCTAACTATGCTGTCTTTATCAGATGCTGTAAAAACTACTGGATTTGCATTTTACGACAACCTTGTAACTTAAAGGTGGTTAAAAAAAATACCTAAGGAATGTCTTACCAAAGTTTCAATGATCCATATAACTAGGTCACTGCAGCATTTGTATACAGAGCCTGGCACTCCTACCGATTTCCACAAGGAGGCCAAAGGGTAACAAGGTATATATCCACTGAAGCTTCATAAATCAATTTGAGAGCTAGTGTTATAAGGGTCAGGAGAGAAAGCATCTTCAGTGATCAGTGATAACCAGAAAAAATCACCCACAACTCTGTAAGTTAGCAAAGAATATTACTAAAACAAAGGATCTCGAAGGAGAATGAAAAAATAGAACACTTTATTTTGGTAATGCTGCAAAACTTCAAAATGTTTCTGTTCCAAGGTCACGAAACAGAAACCTTACCATCATTGTCATTTCTATTGAAGCTGCTAGAAAATACTGTTGATAATCTGAGATGAGGGGAAAAGTATAAACATCAAAATACATAAATCTCAATCTATGACAAACAGCAGAAATATGCAGTCTGTTCATAGGTTTTGTATAGATCAAGCACACAGTGTTCAGTTATGCAGACTGTCGCTGAGCAACAGAGGGAACAACTGTTGTTATGTATAGTCACTGCTGCAGCACATTTTATCAGGTTAAATCCTTAGGAAACAAGAGAGGACAAGGAGATTGCTGTTTCAACAGAAACAATTGAACATGATTTGATGAGGACTTTTTGGACCAGAGGGTAGAGACAGATGGGTGAAGAAAGATAGCAATCAGGGAATCTGCAGCAGAAAAAAATGATCAGAAGAGGAAATATATATGCAGAGGGTTAGAAGTAATATTTTCAAAGTACAGAAATGCAGTGGGAAGAAAAAGGATTGATTTTCTAGCCTATTTTGTCTTCTCACCCAGTAGCTCTGACTTTTCTTTTCATTACCTTGTTCCATTTAAATAAAATATAAATTTAGATGTGAAGAATCACTGATGTCTTTTCACACATCCTCTTCCAGAAGAAGGGATTAGACTGTTATCTCATGCTTATAACTCAGTTTGTTCACCTAGTTTATCGTTGGGGTTTTTTTTGTTGTTGTTTGTTTGTTTACTTATTTGCTTGCTTTGATTCCATAGTTTTTGAACATTTTGGTCTCTAAATCAAATGTTATAACAGTTTTGGTGGTCAGCAAAGGGAAATAGCTCTTACTCTTGAATTCCCTGGGCCACTACAAGAGAATGACAGAGAAAACATCCAGGGCACAATTGCATTATGAGAAACCTACAACATCCTCCTACAGTCCTTGCTACCTAGGAAACAGATGACTTTTAAAGTTCATTTTTCATATATTACTCTCAGGTGGATGAGAAGTGTCTTAATTTGTTTATTTCCTATAGCCGAGTCAAACTGAATAGTTTATTGGACCTGAATATTCATCTTCCTGTGATCTATAAGAAAATTTTTAAAAGAAAAAAAACATTTCAACAAATTCTTCTGCTGTTACCATTTTTCCTTCAAATATAGCTGCTTTTTCTGAAGATTGGCCTTGAAAATCAAATGCAAACCTAGTCAGCCAAGTATCAAAAATGGGAGTATGTCTGATGCAACATCTGAATTGATGTTCTTGTTGTTTATGGTTTTCAGTATTTTTTTTTCTTGGAAAATAGATACTCATTACAGTATTTCTTCCACGGTAGCCCTTGCAGAAAGGCTATTCATTAGATTTATGAGACATTGCTGAAAATTTGTGCAAGTGCTCAGAAGAACAAAAGACCATCATACTTAACTAATATGTGAGTAAGAACAAAAATAGTTGGTCATACAGACACAGATTTTACAGTGAATTGACTCTAAGTAGCTATGTCCAAATGTCTTAGGTATTTGTCATTACCCGGCATCCTGTGCCAACACTGGGAAGCAGGGATGGTCATGCTAAGATCCAAATAATTCCCTTGGAATAAATAAAAGTGAACTGACATTAAACTACTGACGAATTTGATTTATTAGAGCAAATTAAAAACTCTTGGTGATGAACTGGAGTAGAGGGAAAATGAAAAGAAAAAAGAAAGGAAAAAGTAGAGAGAGAAAGAGAGAAAATGAGAGAGAGAATTAAGAAATAAAAGGAAGTGGCATCACCATTCCCTAGATGCAGTGAGAATTATCACAGTTCAAGTTCTTGGTAGCAGGTGCACGCTCCCAGAGAGGTCCTACACAGCAGTGGCAGAGCGGGAGCAGGAGTGGGGGACCGGTGGTGTGGAGCTGGTAGAGTGGTGGGGTTAGTGCAGATCACTCAGTGGAGCAGGATTGGTGCAGGTGCTGCAGAGTGGAGCACTCTGTGCAGAGGGACCAGAGCAGGTAGTGCAGAGCACTGCAAAACACAGTGCACCCCAGAAGTTGCTATTGCTCCATTACCTTCCCAGGTGCAGTCATGCTCCCTTCAAATTGCAAGGAGAGGTGTTCAGAGTGGAGTGTGCAATTAGCCTTCCAGTGTTACTGTTACTTTGACTTTAAAATAAGGAAATAAGGAGTTACCAACTCTACAGAATCCACATCTTTTAAGCAACACCACCAGGCCAGCAGCTCTCCTTGGGAGCTATAAGGCAAATCAAAACCACCACTCTGTCTATTCAGGCCAGGCAATGTCACACTCTGTTTGAGACAACAGAACAATTGGTAAATCACAGTATTGCAGAAGAATACAATTTTTTTTAAGTAAACCTTCAGAATCTATATTGAGTTTATGTGGCAAAGTTTTGGTAACAGGCAGGCTGCNGCCTACCCAGGTGCAGGACCTTACACTTGACCTTGTCGAATTTCATGAGGTTGGCTCGGGCCCACCTCTCCAACCTGTCTAGGTCCCTCTGGATGGCATCCCTGCCCTCTAGCAAGTCGACTGTGCCACACAGCTTGGTGTCATCTGCAAACTTGCTGAGGGTGCACTCGATTCTTCTGTCCGTGTCACTGACAAAGATGTTAAACAGCACTGGTGCCAGCAATGACCCCTGAGGGACTCCACTTGTCACTGGTCTCCAGGTGGACATTGTGTCATCGATCACCACTCTCTGCATGCAATCATCCAACCAATTCCTTATCCAGCAGTGCTCCACCCATCAAGTCCATGTTTTTCCAGTTTGGTGACCAGGATGTCATGTGGGACAGAGTCAAATGCCTTACTCAGGTTCAGGTGGATGACATCAATTGCCCTTCCCTTGTCCACTGTCACTGTGACTTCTTCATAAAAAACCACCAAATTTGTTGGGCATGATTTGCCCTTGATGAAGACATGCTGGTTACCACCAATCACTTCTGCTTTGTTTTCAATTTACCATGCACAAAAGCTGAGTCAATCAAGCAATGATGGTGCTGCTTCTGTGATAACATTGTGCTGGGTTTGCTTCAGACAGAATGTGAAATTTACCCCAAAAGAATAAAATAACAACCATCACAAATAATTTGGAAGTTAAATGAAAATAATATTTACAAAAGTGGATAAAAATCCAAAATGCAATACGAGAAGGACATATAAAACCCAATAAAGGCCCAGTCCCCTCTGGGCCAGACCTAAAACAGGCTGTGTTGCACAGTGATTTGGTTGGGAATTTATTGGCTGAGGCAAGAATTATAAAAAAAGGCTTATTTTTATTTTCCCAAAAAGCCCCACCCCCAAACAATATAAAGAACTAGTAAGGGTTTATTTACAGATTCTAATTTGGTTGGGAACTCTTCACAAGGATGCTTATGGGCAAGTTTAGGAATTTAGGAATGTCAGAAAATGTAAAAGGCTAAAATACAACACAGTTTTACCTCAATTACAAATCAGGCTGAGCAGAGAACCTAAGAGAACAGAAGACTTTACTCACAGAGGTGAGGTAGGAACATAGTGATGATCCCTGATGAATGTCTCTGCTTGGCAGCCTCTGAAACTGCAAGCTATATCTAATCGTGGATCCATGCGGCAAAGGTCCAAGGCATAGAAAATTCTCCAAAGTGTCTCAGATACAGCTTCCACAAGGCAAAAGATCATGGAACAGCACTGTCTCAGCAGCACAGGGAAAAGCAAAACTGCTGGCATGCTGCCTAGCTCAGGGTAGCGAGCAGGAAGTCAGGCTGCGGTGTGATCCAAGAGAAGCCAGGTCCAGGTGCCATTGGCAGCTCTCTCCTGAATGGACCCAAGGAGTGGCCAAACTTGCAGACCTGTGGATAAGTGGCACGAACTGTGCAAGAGTGGAACTGCACAGAATGGTGTGGAAGTAGGAGCTGTGCGAAAACTGGGAACTGTCCAAAAGCAAAGACTCTTTGAAAGCAAGAACTTCGCACTTTTTTCCTCATTCTATTCATAATATTTTCTTAGACAATGTATTTATATAATCTATTTATAATATTTTCCTGGACATTTGCCATGTACACTCAGTGTGAAGAGTCCAGCCAATCACCAGCCGATTCCAGCATGGGCTTTCCCACGAGTCAGTAAACGTGTGGAAAAGGGCATCTTTGCTGTTCCCCCTTCAAGCCCACAAGGTGGAGGGGGAAAGCAGGTGGGGTATTCTTTTGTGCTTTCTTCTTCCCCCATTCAAACCTCTGGGAGATGGAGGTGAGGAAAGAAAGGATTTGGAGTGCCCCAAAACACGCAGCAAAAATTGTTTCTCCCCATCCCTGCCTCACTAGGCCTATCTCCCACAGAGCAAACCCAAACAAAGTAAAGAGCAAAGAGCAAGAAGAAAGGGAGAAGAGAAAAAGCAAGAGAGCAAAGAGAATGCTGCCCAGAAGGTTAGCTTCTTATATAAAGAAAATACACGATAAGGAATGGGATAACAAATTACAATTTCCTGTACCTTCCTCCTGGTACTCTCTATCCCCTTGGAGGAGTTCTCTTCTCTGTAGTTTTACATCTATTCTCTAACCTGCAATTGTAAAGAGAGAGTTAAAAATGCTGTGCATCAACTCTGAAAGAGAACTGAGAAAACATGAAAGAAACAGCAGGCATCAAGATCAGAGGAGGAGAGGGAGGAGATGCTCCACATATTGGAGAAGAGATTGCTCTGCCGGTCATAGAGAAGAGTTGTTCTCTTCCAAGCTCATAGAGGACCACAGTGGAGCAGATATCATCTTCTAGCCTTTGGAGGACCCAACAGCAGAGCACGCAGATGTGCCCTAAAAGAAGCTGCAGGTCATAGAGACCCCATACAGGAGGAGGTTCCTGGCAGGAGTTGAGGCCTGTGGAGAGGAGTGCACAACAGAGCAGATTTTTCAGGAAGCTAATCCTTAACTTCTATAAATTCATGTCCATTCCATGTAATCCAATTTTCAGTACTACAAAACTGAAATGTTTTACACAACCATTTGATAAGTTAAGAAGGATCAAGGTAAGCTTTTTTCAGAAGCACATGCATAAGTGTTGAGACTGAGCTTTATATTGGCACATATGAATATGGATTTAGCCAATTCCATTTTCACCTGGATGTTTCATATGCATATTGAATCATTTTATATAACTGATTTAATATTAAAATGACAATTAATACATAGTTTTTTTAATAGTTACCTGTTTGTTCTTTAGCCACTTTGATCTAGCATGTCAGTTGCTGAATAATAATAGCACACAGAGAGCTGGGAGAAAAAGGGAAGAAATCAGGTCCCAAATCAGAGAAGCTAGAGCTTTTAATATGTTGCCTCTCTATCCCTAAACTGAGGTTTGAAATGTCTCATGCACATAGAAGAAATACTAAAATATATATATAGTTTGTTGCCTTTTAGTATAAAAGTGATCTAATAATGTTACCAGTTTGAATGTTAATTGACAGCCTCCAAAAGAAACACATTTTGATCCAAATAGTGTTATCTCAGGCATTGCATCTCTTAGGGCATTTACTGGGATTGTATAACTCTGACTGGCTAGAAAAAGAGAAAATTAATCTTGCAGAGTATTTTAAGACTTGCTTTCATTTCTTATTGGAAGGGAAAAAAAAAAAAAAAAGAGAGAGAGAACGACATTATGGAGTTCTGAAACACTAAACACCACTGAGATTTACCTGTCTTCATGGTTCATGTTTCTGCTGTGAAGCAGGTAGGTCAATAATATGTCAGAATTTTGATGATCTTTTTTCCTCATCAAAATTCCTCTTCAAAACCAAGACACAGTTTTACAAGCCTGTGACATTCTTCTGAAAAGAAAAATTGCCTATTCTCACCCATCTCTGCACCATCATTTCTCCCAGATCACTTCATAGCTTCTCAGTGAAGCAAGGAAGATACGTTGCAAGCACTGTCATACAATGAACCTTACAGGATTTTTACATTAAGTTCTTACTAAGAAAGATGGTATTGATTATTGTCCATGTGCTGTCTATCTCTGAAGAAGAATATCTGAGGCAAAGCACCAAAGATTCATTGTTATCAGTTACACAACTGTGCATAGTCAACATAGGTATTATAGATCCTGAATTTCCTATAGATCTTTAAGTTAATTTCAAGAAGTTCCACAACTCCATTACATCTCTTCTTCTTAATGATTGCTCTGAAAGTAGATATGTTAAGAAGTGTGGTAGTTTGGAGAGGTGTTTGTTGCTGTTTTTTATATGTTTGGTTTGGGATTTTTTTGTGGGTTTTTGTTTGATTGAGTTTGGTTGGTTGGTTTTGGGTTGTTGGGTTTTTTTAGGGGGGGTGTTTTGTGGTTTGTTTTTGGTTTTGTTTGGGGTTTTTTTGTTTTGTTTTGTTTTTTAACAATAGAATGTAAATGTCTCTGTAATAAACAGAAATTTTAAATAGAATTCTAGGCTTGTCAAGGTTGGAAGAGACCTCAAGGATCATATGTCTCCAAACCCCCTGCCATGTACAGGGATGGACAAAACTGAAAGGCAAGTAAATTGGTTTTGTCTAAGTCGGATGCCTACATATAAAGTTCTGAACAGTGAAGGAAATGCTCTTTAAAGAAGAGATTCAGATTAGGAAGAAAATTCCCTCTAAATACTACCTTTTTTGAGCCGGGATCATTTTCATTTGTGTAATTAGTAAATGAGTTCTGAGTGATGAACACACTGGGAAAAGCACAAATATAGTTTCAACATCCCCAGCTGTGATAATAATTCTTTATTTCACATAAAACTGAATATTCAAATAAAAGCACTAATAAATTGCTTTTATGAATTGTGAATTATTACCCTCTTGAAGAAAAGGAGTGACTGGGTGGCACTTTGACCCTCAGCTGAGGCCAACTCATCACATCCTATTTACATCTGAGCCATTTATAGTCTGGAAAAATGTATTAGCTGTCTGAACTAGATCCAAGAATCTGCAGATGTGAAGTCTAAAATACTTACCTATTTCTCTCTGTATAAGCTCATCTTTAAAATAACATTTCAAAACAACCTCATCCGTGATTAGCTACAGCAACATGCATAGGTGTTTTGTGTTCCCACTTAATATAATGCCTATAACAGCCTGACTACAAAACTGTCCCTTTCCACCACTTCCCCTTATTAGTTCTTTTACAGAAATGCTGACTTACTGAGTTTCTTTTTACTAGTGACAGAGATTACCTGTGTTTCAATGAGTTCAGAACTCTCATTGCTCTGACTGACAGCATGACAGTGTGTGCTGATTGGCCAGTCTAATAAAGTAATAATTTTTTAATTAATCTGTCATTTTTTTCTTTAAATTCAAAGAAACTTCTAAATTTTGAGGCAGTCATCCTCTGCAACATTTGATTGAAATTGCTCAATTTCAAAGTTATTGAAGGGGAGATGAGGAAAGGTATTGCAATAGAGCAAAGACAAGTTAAATCTTGTTTTCTTTAAAAAAGTCAGAATCTAAGGAAAAATATTTCAAAAGCTAGTCAGAGAAAGATGTGGCTAGAGGCTACCCATTTCCAATTGCCAACACCTTCCTCAGCTTTGTGCAAGCCCTTTACTTAGCTCTTGGTGCAGCACTCAAATTTCTTTACTAATGACTCGTCTCTCAACCATTTTGATGATTCATAGATTCTATGAATCTATGATGTAAAACATCATACTTAGAGCATTGAGAAAGAAGCTGGGACATTTAGGCTCTTTAACCTTAGTCTAACCTAGTTCAAGACCATTCCTTTTTACTGTCTTCCATAACCAATGAATTAGAAACATTACGATCCTTCCCTATGTGTCTTTTCTTTGGCATTTTTTTGGGGGGGTCTTATAATTTCTTCTCTGACAAAATTAAGTAGCTAAACACCCACAATTTTACATTCAGCTTGAGCAGTAGTCATTTCCTGGTAAAATGCATTCTTAGGATTGAAAAAGTTAAAGATTTTAATTCCCATCATCTGGAAAGGGCATTGAGCCCAGGAATCTTTGACAGAGGCAAAGACTCAATCAGAGAGATGTTCTTAGAGCATGACTAATATGCACTGACAAGATCTGACTACAGATTATCACTTACTTTTAAGTGCTATAACCGTCAGGCTATAAGTTATTCATATCTTTTGGAGTACTCTTCATTTCTCCTATTGAAGCTATGTCACTATGCAGGAAAGAATTCAATATTTATGAGGTTGGAAAGAATGCTGAGAAGAAAGTGTAGCTAAATATCTTTACAGCTGGAACATCTACTTCAAAGACGGGGTCTCTCAAATTTCTGGGGTTTTGTTCAGCCTGCTGTGACAGAAAAACATGGTTTATTTGATCATAAGCATTTTATTTTTAAACCATATTTTGTATCAGCCACTTTGGACATATGTGAGGGTTCTAATTTTTTTTTCTTCTTTCAAGCTTCTTTCTTTTTTCTTCTTTCACAAAGCTTAAAAAGCAGAGATTAAAAAGGGAGTCCACTGCAACTGGGAAATGCACTCATGCAGTGGATTTAGGAGAGAGAACTTTCAAATCTGAAGTGGCTGAACATCTGAAGACACACATTCTTTTCATATGTCCTGACCCCTACTCTCCTACCTTCAAGTGTCATGCTTTCTACCTTGATATCTGATTCTCTCATCTCCCTAAATTAAAACCTAAGTTGCATGTCTCATATTTCTTGCAGGCTTCACCTCTCTCTTCCCTGAGTCTTTCTAATATGAGGATAGAGTTTTCCAAGCATCTGCTGTGGCATCCTTGTAAATCTGTTGAAGCTTTGTTGATACTATGACCTTCTTTCATGTTACTACATAGCACTCCAAGTCTCAGGAATCTTTACTCTTTTACTCCTGACAATATTCAAACTCTCAGATTTAAATAGATACACTCTCAGTTGCATGCCATTTCTATACACTGAGCATAGACTCTTCACTGAGAAAGAAATGAGAATGGAAAGTGGCACATAACCAGTTTCCAGGGCATTCCTCAACTCTTCATGAATCAAGACCACTTCACACAGACAAATGTGGCTAGCCCTTTGGTGATGTTGTTTTTCCACCATGGAAAAGCTTCAATTGAACACAGTTGGTGTGGTGGTGTCTTGGTGTCAGTTGGGGGAACTTAGACGTATTAACCAAGTTTCTATATTCCTGACTAGCACTTGACAATGTCTAAAATGCAGTATTTTGTTCTCAGTCACCTCTAATTTTTACTGGGTCTAGCTCTTAAAGCAGTAATTCACAGATCAAAATACCAAAATCAAGGAAAGCATGCTAAATTTAAAACAGCTTTTTTCCTCTAGAAATAAAATTTAATGATTTAAAGAAAAAAAAATCTACCTTAAGTCTCCAATTTTTAGTCTCCTATTGAGTCAGACTTGAAACTCTCATAGATGTTATATAAATAATAAATTGTTTTGCCACATCAAAGTGGAACAGAGAATAAATTATTGGTATGACTAGAATCTCATTAAAAATTTTCAGCCAAGATTTTTATTTCAGACTTGAAGACATTTATTTCCTGAAAAGTATTCCTATTTACTTATCCAAATTTTTCTTCATTTCAAGGATATTATACTCTAGTGTGATCTGCCAGTGGGGCACAGACTGTTTATGATATTCTTCACTTGGCTATGTAGCAAATCATTATCACCACTGAAGTTATTTCTTAATTATTTCAAAGAAAACACAAACAAATCTTCTTATTAACTATCAATTTAATGATCATCACTAGTTTTCTGCCTACAATATCTTTGAGAACAAATCTGTATTTCTCATAAAATTTTTTAGCAGTTTTATCTGGATGAATATTTCCAACTAATTCTAATAAAATTTATGCTTTGTACAACCAAAATGGAAAAAAAAACACTCTATGGAAATATAAATAGCATACATGAAAATTATTTCCTTTTTATTGGTTAATATACAACTTTGAATAAATTATTTTCTTATTATGAAAAAAACACTTATTGGTAATGTTAATGTAAGATGGTAGGTAAAAAAAACACAAACCAAAACAAAAAAAAACCCAAACAAAAAACCCACAAACAACCAAAATAAAACAAGAACAGAAAAAAAAAATGCCAAACCCAAACAAACAAAATGATTGATTTTTAACTAAATGTTCTTTTAATCCCTTAATATTTTTTACAGAATTTTCTAGCCCTTTTTCACTCCACACTCTACCTCCAAGTAATTAATCTGCAAAACTGGTTTCAGACACTTTCCTGCAATTCTTAAGCTGTTCACCATAAGACCAGTCTTCAGACTTCTGAAGTTAACTGCACACTCACAGTAAACTTTATAGGAAAAGACTGCTCCATTAAACAGCTTCTACCAGAAGTAAAAAAAAAAAAAAAAAGAAGTCTGAAACAGATAAATGAGATCCAAAGTCAGAAGATGATGTTGGGGTAAGCAGCAGCACCGGAGTCGTAATGGAAACTTAAGAGGATTAGTGTAAATAGCATGTGTGTGCCTGGAGGCAGAAGATATTTTTTTAAAGGTCACCCACAAATAAATGTTGCTGGAGGACTTGCAATTGTTAATGTATTTTTGTCACTTGCATGCTGCATGAAGCTCCACCTATATTTTCTAAAATATCCATGAAAAAAAAAATTAAAAAATGTCGCAGAAGCCTCTTCACACAATCAGCATTGGTTTAGGCATTTAAAGAATCATAATAAATCACAGTATCGTACAACAGATTAATATAACAGCATAACTGAAGCTGATATTCAGTCCTCTACTTACCTAAACTACATAGCTGCTACATACTGCCTTATATGTTAGAATGTTATTTGCCACATTGTCTAATTATTTAGATGTTCTTTATCATTTATAGAGAATAAACATATCCTTGAGAGATTCCCTATAACACATGACCAAGCCTATGAATTCACTAGTATTAGGTTTGGATGTTCGGTATGTAATTGATCTGTCAGTTCACCTAAGTGTCTTAGTTAAATCATCTCACAGAGCTGATTTANTTACCCTTAAACCAGCACAAGCAGGTCTGCATTGTATTACTTGGATACGCCATGTGCCCTAATGAAAAATTGGGATTAAATTCCACATTCCTGGAATCAATTATTTTTTTTTTCTAATAATAATGGGAAGTAAAATAGAAATTCCATTGAAAATTTACCTACTTACTTTCTTTGTGAACTGCCTGTGACTCCAGTCTATCGAAGGTCCGTACATAAGTCACGAGCTGCAATCCTTCAGCTTGGAGGATTAACTTTTCTCACTATTCTTTTAGCATTCATACCATTGAATTAATAAAGCTCATGCAGGAACATTTTCTATTTAGAATATCTTGTATCATGTTGATAAGTTTAATGGACAGCCCCGACCTTCAAGTTGTAACATGCATTCAGTCAGTCAGCGAAGTAATAGGTCATCTAGCAAACATGAGTTCTACCTTCAGTATAGAAAGTACAAACATCTAATAAACTCGCATCCAATTAGTGTGTCGTGGAAGCAGGGAATTACTGTGGCCAAGTCAGGAATTATAAAAATAGAATTATTTTATTTTCCTGAAAGCCCCGCCCTCAAACTATATACAAAACTAGTTTAGATTTATTTACAGGTTCTAATTTGATTGGTAATTCTTCAATAGGATGTTATGGACAAATTTAGAGATTTAGAAAGTCAGGAAATGGAAAAGGCTAAGCCATAAACACAGATTTACCCCACTATCAGGCTGAGCAGAGAATTAAGGGAACAGCAGGCTTTACTCATGAAGGTGAGATAGGTGTTCAGTAATGATCCCTTGCTTGATTTCTCTGAAGCTCGGCTGCCTTCTGATGCTCCAAGCAATATCCAATAGTCTGGATCCATGCTGCAGAAGTCCAAGGTGGGTGGAAAAGTTGTCAAAGTCAGAAGTGTCTCAAAACACAACTTCCACAAGACAGGTATTCGTGGAAACGACGCTGACTCAGCAGTGGCAGGGGAGAGCCAAACTGCTTGGGTCTCCCCAGTTCGGAATAGCAACCAGGAAATCAGCTACAGTATGGTCCGAGAGAAGCTGGGTCTGGGTGCCACCAGCAGCTATGTTAAAAGGACCCCAGGACTTGCCAAGCCTGCAAGTTTGCACAGAGCAGTGCAAAAGTAGGGAGGACAGTCCAAAGCNGGAAGGAATTTGGAGTGCTCCAGAACACAGTGTTAAAATACTCCATACTGTACAAATAAAATATTTATTTATCCTCTTAAAATGTCAAGCTTTACTAACTTATTGCCAGCTAGAGGTTCACACATATGCATGTTAATTTATTGTGATATAAACAAAGGAAGGTAACCAATATGTCTTGACATAAATTTATAGTCTCAGGTATTCCTGTTTTAAGGGACATTAGTGGCTGAATGTAGTTAAATATCAGTTCCTCCAAAATTCCAACGTCTGTGCAAAATATGCAGCCTGTACTGCAGGGTCACAGAGGCAGTAGTGTTGACCTAAAGGAAAGTTCAATTAAAAAAAAAACAAACAACCAAACCAAACAAACAAACAAACAAACCAACTTATATTACATTTACAAGTCCAAAAAAGATAGAAATTACTTAATATTATTGACTTTATTATCCCCCCCCCCGCCTTTTTCTCTAAATAGCTTCTTTTCTTATTAAGCATTCTCCTCTAGTTCTCACTGTTAATTACAGAACCACATATAGGAAATAGTGTATTATATCAATACACTGCATTGAAAAATAAGATGATTTTGTACAGAAACATATTTGTATGCAAAGTAAGACCTTGTTCCTATAACAACAGCAAAAGCAAAAGAGTAAACGATTTTAAAAACAACTCTGAAAGTTAAATTATACCTGGTCCCACTGCACAGAGGAGAGAAGCTGATGAACTTTCAACAAGTGCTCCCTGTAGAAGAACAGTACAATTTAGTCTTAGACTCTAGGATTAACAGAAGGTTTTTAAACAAAGAGCAAAAATCTGGATAGACAAAAGAGAAAGCAGAAGACTAACTAAAGCTCTATATCATCATTCTCACAGTAGAAAGGACAGTCTGTCATGTCCTTAGTATTGAAAAATCTTATTCTGTAGTTGTATAAATCGGTTGTAGTGGTAATGTTAAATGATTCACTGCACTGTATTACTTCTTGATTATTTTTCCTCCCAATATATCTCAGAATACAACAGTAGAATGCCCTGTGAAAGGTTAAAGACTACGGAAGGATCTTTAAGGATGACAATCAGATGTATTCCACTTTTATCTCACTGATACATTACACATGACCAGTGTCCAAAAGTCTTAGGTGTCAAACGTAAGATTCTACTGTAATTTATAATCTATATGAAAAGTATCTATGAAAAGAAAATGAGGATAAGTTTTGTGACAGTTCTTTTCTATATTTACACAGAGGAAACATTCTGTTATTTTTCATTAATTCTACTGCAGAAACAGTATGCTATGGCATCAGAGAAATAAAGAGCATTTCTGTAATTTTTTTACAGTGATTATACAATAGTAACTTTAAAAAATGACTATGATCTTTAAATTAGAGGGCTATTAAGCCTTTATCTTTACCCAGATCCTTCCAGATTGTTTGCATTTTGAATCTCAAGGATAACTCCTCAGGAATTTGTTGCCATTTATGTCAGCAGCCAACACCTGTGATGTATTTTATGCTTTCTTGAGATCAAGTGAAATAAACCCCATTTACATCAGGTAGGGAGCAAACCTTTAGAATTTATGGAAAAGAATGGGGGGGGGGAGGGGGGCGAAATCTCGCTTTCTTTGCAGAAGCTATTTTTCAGATTCAAAATGCTAAGATACAGATACTCAGTACGTTATGTAAAACCTGACACTTTTGTAGTGTTTTTCATCTCAGGCACCTATCAAAAAGTAAATGTAGAATAAATCTTGTAATTCAGCCAACTTTGCAATACCTGCACCCTTCAATCTGTATTGATCACAGTAGTCTTCCAAGATGGCAAAGGCATTACACATCATCACTTGCCAGTACTTCGACTCCGAGCTATTTTTACCATGGTCAGAGTAATATATGCTTCAAATTTAACATCAGCACTGAAATGATCTCTCACACCATGGTGATGAGAAGTGTATAACTGATGATAAATACATTTTTGCTTCAGTTGCATTAAATAGACCTCACAGTATCAGAGAAACACACTGTAAGTGTGTGGCAGTGTGCTCAAAACCCGCCTTTCTGCCTCCCACTCATGGTGTCAGGATGGAGGAAAGAAGAAAGTGCAGGAAAGGGGCAGAGGAAGGCTCCTTACCCTCCTAGGGCTGTAGACAGTGGACACATGGGCCCTTCCCCAAACTGTATGCCAGGACCCTGTGCTGTTTTGTTACTGTTTATACATACACTGGTAAGATATTTCCAACCAAACACCGAATCTCTAAATTTTCATAACTTTGTATATAACTATGTGAGTGGTAGGGATTAATAAATAATTTACATTTGTATTAAATCCCTGCCTCACTCCCTCTTTATTTCATAACAAGGTGCTATTACCCCTCTTCTATTGACAAGGAAACAGTGGCAAAAACGTTAAAGTAACTTGTTCAAGGTCAACAACAAATCAAGAGAAACAGACACAGAGGTTTGCTGAAGAAGCAAAATGCATTTATTTGCCCCATCATTAGAACCAGATGGTGATGCATGTTTCCCCCTCATATGATAAAGTTGAAGCCATGTGGCAGCACACCTATTTTTCCCCAGCTCCTGCTATCCTATTCAGATTGCAGCTGTGCTTCCTCTGAGTGCTAGAGTTGAGATTAGTTAGCAATCATGACAGCAATTGTAGAAGAACTGGCAGACATTCTTAAGGGACTTGTATTTGGTGAAAACCTCTTGCTGTTCTGTCAGTAACCAGAGACATAAAAAACAGGATAAGGGACCAATTACCCTCTTTAAGTAAGAACACTCTTGCTCTACTGTTATGTAGTGATCAAAGTTTATTCTCCATCTCAAATCTGCTGCATAAGGAATTATAAAAGCCAGTGGTTTCTGCTTAGATAGGTGATGTGTCATTTGTTAATTTCTGTTAGCCTTAGTCAGTCTACGTCCTTGAATTGCCTGATGTTAACAGATGTTATTTAGCACTGCTGGCACAGTGAGTAAACTTCAGTGTTGAAAGCCTGTGAGTGGAGGCAAGAAGAAGGTCAAAAGCAACTGTAGCAGGAGGAGAAAGAAATAAACTGACATCTTGATACAATTAGACTGTGTGGTGGTTTAAAATTATCATTCTAGTCTAGTTCTAAATTATAAACAAGAATGGGAACATTCCAGAGACACTGAGTAAAAAAAATATAGCAAAAGGTAAATAAAAGGGGATTGGATACAAAAGAAAAATAATAGATAGGTTTAGATCATTACATTGGATTGTTGGTTAGGATATAATTTGTTGCACGGACTGTTCTTGCTTCCTTTTCTCTTCTCTGCTCTGGCTGCTGCTGGCTGGTATGCTTGAGAAAGGGATAAAGACCAGATCAGAGACCATGCCAACCCCAGCACCCTGAAAGAGTCCTGGGGAAACTCCGAAAGCTCAAACTGGGTATCATACCACCAGCAGCACCCCTCCAAGTCTTTTGGGTACTGTCTGGAACTATAATGCAGCCCTGGAAAACCAGAGATACTAATTTGTGAGAAAATGATCTTAAAAGCCTCTTTGTAATTAAAAGCTTTTTGTTGTAGTTCTGTAACTGTTACTGATTGTGCCTTCTGCCTTAGCAGAAAGGAGCCTCTCGAGTCCCCCTAGAGGGCAAGTGACATATTGTACTGTAAGAATCTCTTTCCAAAAGCTTAAATTAATGTTTGTATTTCTGGCTTTGCTTAACTGTTTAAATTGCCTGTTCCCTGTGGAAATACCCCCAACAGTGCATTTTCACCTAATAAATAAGTTTTCTGGTGATATTTAATATTAATAAATAATTTAAATAGCTTTATTAATATTTTCACCTGCTTGTTAATAATAGTAATAATTCGTATTTTTACAGATGTTTTGTTTTTCATCAGATGAATCTGCTTTCTGACTCAGTTCACTGATGTGCTGGTTTGAGACTAATTGGAATGTTTTACTGAGAGAAATTAAATCCTTAGCTGTGAGAAGAAAGAAAAACAGTAACAGTAACCTGTATCACTCATTCTCTTCTCCTGAGAAGTGCAGCTAGTCAAAA
>WBNM01001462.1:235-11699 GCA_013399055.1 Ramphastos sulfuratus | reverse complement strand
CCCTGTCCTAGCATCAGCAAGTCTAGTTATTCTACAGTTGTATTTTCAAGAATGGATCGGTTTGTGCTGGCTATTACTCTGACTTTTAAAAATTGTTTGCTTGTGCAAAATGGATCTTCACACCCTTTGAAAGTTGAAAAGTCTTCCATTAACACATCAGCCAAGCATCGCAGAACAGAAAACATAAGTTTATTTAAATTTAAAAGCCTCACTTCAGTCTTTCTGAAACAGATCAGAAGTTTATAATGGGTTTTCTTCCAGTTATATTATTGTTGAAACGCAGAAAAAAATTAGCTCTCAAACATGAAAGGATGTAGTAGAAGAGTAGAACCTAAGAAGATTAAACAATGGCATTTCCTTTACTGTCTCCAGTATGTTTTTGGCCACCAGAAATAAGGCAGCTCTTCTACACACCAAGTCCTAAATAATCTTAAATATCCTTTTAATTCCCTGGGAACACAGTGCTAAGATCCTAGAATCTGGTTTCATCTTTCAAATTCTGAATCAAGGTGAAACCCCTAACTCAGAGTCAGGATTTATAAATTTCAGTCTTTGATTAATGAGAAATATGTAATATAAGTAATAAACAGGTTATATAGAGTAATTGTGGAGCACAGCACACAATAAATTCATCATATGACAAGCCCCTTGGTTTACATATAATTGTGCATTGAGGATGGACATTAGAAATGTTACCTGCATGTAACAGGAAGTTAGTTTCCACTGTCAGTAACAGAAATGCTATCTTCAAAAGACACAGGCAAGATAGATGACTTCCCAGTCACCAAATGCCCAGCAAGGATACCAATGAACACTAATGTTTCTGCAACTTTTTCTGGTTTTCTGGAAACAACATTCACCCAGTAAGGGCCATCCAGGATAGTACATCCAGATAGTGTTTCAGTTTACAAATGGGGCAAGTCATACAGAAAACACACTAGTTAAAAAAATTCAGTCAACAGTGCCTATCCTTCTTAGATCTTCTGAATATTGTATATTCTTGCTAAAAGCACTTCACCTTCTAATAGTGGTTTCAGAAGTATACTCATAAGCACATTAATGATAGATTTCTAATGATTAACTTAAAATTAAACAACTAAAAAATATCAACAGAAGTTAATGTTAAATACTGTTAATTTCACAGTATGTATTCTGGGCACTTGTAAGATTCCTCTCAGATTATTAATGTGAATTAATATCTGAGAAGACATCTCTTATATCAGGTTACATATATAGTATAGTTCCTGCAAAGCATGTTCTGAAGTTCAAAAATATTACTAAACAGCTATGTCTATAAATAGATAGTTTTAAAAATTATTCTTACAGCTGAAACAATTTGCTTTTAATGAAAGACAAATAGGTTTGTAGGACAGCACACACAGCTATTAAGCTTGACTCTCGAACTTTCATGCCTCACATAATGACTTCTTGCAGAGTCAATCAAAAACATCTTCCTACTGGAACATCTTTTTTTAATGACTAGAATCAAAGATCAATTAACTAAATGCTACTTCATTCTCTCTAATCACAAATACTTTGTTCCTAAATAATATTGTCATAGGTTGAGTTTTAGTCTGCTGCTATTCATATCACCCTGCCCCAAGCCAGCTAAAAAATGGAAGTGCTGGCTGGAGCAAAGTATTATGGGGCTTGGAGTTCAGATTGTAACATGGGAGGCTTCCTGTTCCAGTTGCTGCTTCTGGGTTTTGTCTGCGTGTTGGCTCCTTTTCTGCAGCAATGGCGGTAAGACAGGTGAGAGCGGGGTAGCTGCTGGTTTTCTTTTATGCTGGTTTCTTTTTCTGTATTTCATTGTGCTTCTTCTGCAAATTGGCTAAGCTAAGGTAATCATGCATTGCATTATTAGATTAATTAGATTTTTAGCTAAAGCAATTGTATTTATGTTATTTCATTTATTCAGTAAACTCTTATCTCTTTATCTCAAACATGAGTTTTTGTGTGCTACTTCTCTCACTTCTGTGTTGGGTGAGCAGGCAGGTTAACCTCTGCCTTAACCCATTACAAACATGTAACATGTCCATGATCACACTACAACCAAGCTACGAAAATATTTAATGTGTTTTTAAAAGGCTGATCACAAAAGCTTCTTCCTAGCCAATTTAGTAGCCTTTTGACATATTAAGGATTAAATGGATCTGTAACCAGTAATCTGTGAGGTCAGTGACTTAAATTTCACACAGCCTTTACTCAAAGGGTTTTTTTCAGGTTTTATTAAGTAATGTTGAGATGCACACCACATTTGGCTTGTTAAAATTATCGGATTGCAAGAATGAGATTCAGAAGCAGATGATACTACTGAACAAGAAAAAACAGAAAACTGCTTCTGCATCTTCAAAATCAGAAGCTCTATGGAGCTTTTCGAAAATTTGCATTCATTTAACAAAGTTGAATGTTGGGCTACAAAAAAATCAGTTCTTTATTAAAGTAAGTATTATTTTCAGGTTTGCATTGCAGTCTTGTTAACTACCTACCACTGAACAATTAGATGATTAACATACAAGAATCTTACTGTCACTGCAAGAACTATTAGTACCGGGTCTGCCTTTTTTAGTCAGAGACTTTATTCTACCACCAGGGTCTTAGTGTTTGAAAGTCTTGGTTACTGAGAACTTTGGCGTTTTATTTAATGTCTACTCACATTCAGCAAACTGAATGTCAAGACAAGAAACTGCTAAAGATTAAGAGCCCAACAGGCATTGTATGAAGTTGAAGGAAAAGTGTATCCTCTGAAATCCCAGAAAAATGCATCTCACCTGGAAGCTGTTCAGGACCTTCATATCTGGACAGTGATCCAACACACAATGGACGAACCAAAGAGTTTCCTGACAGTGGTGAACTGTCTTAATGCGATGGGAAAAATCCCTTTCACACCAGTAAAAACCTATGCTGCAGCACTATAGGGCTTGTGGCCAAACCATTCCTTACCTTCATACCAATAGTCTGGCCACAGACAGCAACTGGTCTTTTTTATTTTCACATTCATCAAAAACCCTCAATTCCTTAGAGAATTTTGTCTTAGGCTGCTAGGGATGTGACTTCCATTTTTCTCTCTGTATAAAGGGACAACCTTATTCAAAAATTCTGCGAAACACGTTTCACTTTGTGGACCAGGTGATCTAAAGTTTGTATTTAGAGAAATTATGAAAAAAAGAAGGAAAACACATTGGTGCTGGGAGAAGATCCAGGTAAAGAGCTGAAACTATCCGTCTCTTCAGTTCCTCATTTTGTGAATGTCTGTAAAAAAAATAACTGAATACGTTTGTCTAAAATATAAAACAAAAGTCCTTGTTAGAAAATTCAGCACGGGATAGTAATTATGCTTAATGACTTCAGTAGAAAAACAAAGTAGCTTTGAGATTCACACAGGAAAGCTGTGAGGCCAACCATGAGGCCAAAATATGCTTTTAACATTCCTGCAAAACAAACCCAAAGAAACACACATACATTTTGAAGGCAACCTACTATGCCATATTTATGCAGCAATCAAGTATGACTTTAAAGCCATGATTAACAAAAGTAATAAACAGTAAGAACTACTGTTTAAGACTATTGTCTAAGAAAGCATGAAATTCTTACTAGTTCTTTTTAATATAGTCAAATACGGCTCTTTTTACTGGTTTTATTTTCCTTTCATTAGAAAAGAGATGAAACAGTCCTGAAAAGAGGAAGGAAGAGAAAAAAACCCCACCTTTAGCCCCTTATAATTTACTTATTATATTTATAGGTTGTGTAAATTACTATGGCTGAAAGCAAGCATCAATTCCTAAAGGAAAGTATGAAAGGCACACTTCCTTTGCTTAAGTGTTTTGAGTAACTAATATGCTTACATTGCCCCTAACAGCTTTTAAGTTCAAAAGCTCTACCTGCTTTTACAAAACAAATACATTCCTCTATTCAGTCAAAAGAATATCTATAAATTAAGAGTATACTCCTAGTTCAAAACAATGTTGATGGGATTTCCATTTGTTTCCTCTTCAGGTACCCTGTACTACAGCAATTTGTGCTGGTTGTCTGGGGGGGAGCAGAATGGGTGGGGGTTTCCTGGGTAGAGGGCAGAGTTCTTGCAAAGACCTGAGGGGAACAGGCAAATGAGAAGGGCAGCCCTTGGGGCTGGCTGTCCCATGGGGCAGCTTCTGCTGGCACTTCCCCCGAAGAGACCTTTTGCAGCACCCTTGGCTCTCCCATCCCACTGCTTTCTGGGGCTTTCTTTGCTTTTGCATTCCTAGTGCCATGAAAACTCAGGCACTTTGAACATGTCTCTCAGCAGGACACAGCATCAGGTCTCGAGAAGGCTCAGGAGAAGAGTGGCTCTGCTGCAGTGGCCACCACCAGCCATTCCCAGAGGGCAGGACAGCAGAAAGCAGAACAGAACATCTGCACCACCTGCCAGGATGACATCAACAATGCAGCCCACATTGATGGATGCTTGCATGCTTTCTGCTTTGGCTGCATCCAGCAGTGGGCTGCCACAACGCCTACCTGCCCACTCTGCAGGTACCCTTTTGACCATGTGCTGCGCACCATGAGAGGTCACAACAACAACCAGCAGCACACGGTCAGGTCGTCCATCCACCAGCAGAGGACGCCGGCCAGGCAAAGGCTGCGCAGCAGATGCCCACAGCCGCGCTACCACCTGCGCCCCAGGCCCAGCAACAACAGGCCAATCACCGATGAGCCTGCTGTGGGGAGAAGGAGGCCTGTGGGGAGGCTCCGAGGGGCACAGCACAACACAGCCCAAAGGCACTCCAATGCCTCTGCCCGGCAGACTGCAGAGGTGCCTCCAGCCAGCCCGGCAGGTGAGCACATTCTGCACTATGACCTGCTGGCCCTGAGAGCAAGGCTGATTGAATTTGTGCAAAATGTATAAAGACCAAGAAGCTTTCAAGGCACTTCTGTTCCAACATTCAGTGCTCAAGCTCTTGAGTTGAACACCTTCCATCAGGGTAACAACAATGTGGGACAGCAAAAGGGGAGAAGCACCAGGACAGGGTTGTCTGTGCCCCTTCACCATCAGTGGGGCCACAGCCTCTGTCCCTGCTGTGACATGCACAGTGAGACTAAGTACCACCCTCAGCAAGTTTGTTGACGGCATCAAGCTGTGTGATGTGAACACCACACTGGAGCAAAGGGATGCCATTGAGTGAGACCTTGGACAGGCTTCAGAGATGGGCTGTAAGAACCTTTGGAAGTTCAGCAAGGCCAAATGCAAGTTCCTGGGAGATGACTGCATTCATAGTAGCCCTGAGGAGCTGGAATTGAGGGGGTTGGTGGATGAAAAACTGAGTATGAGCCAGCAATGTACCTTCACAGCCCAGAAAGCCAATCGCACCCTGGGCTGCATCAGAATTGTGGTCAGAAGGTTGAGGGAGATGGATTCTCCCCTTCTACTCAACTCTGGTGAGATCCAGCCTTAACTACATAGCATCCCAATAGCTTATGAAATGCATCTCCAAACACCTTATACACCCCATACATGTATTTCATGGAATTCAGCAAGGACAAACATGAACTCCTGCACTTGAGATGAGCTAATCCCTTGGAGAGACTGGATGTGGCCTTGGTGATAATGGCATAACAGAAAAATTGGTGCAAAGTTCCTAAAAAGGTGTGTTGCTAAGGACTTAGAAAAATATATGAGGAGCATTGGAGAGTCAAGCATGGCTCAAAATGGCTTCTAAATTCCTGCATACAGTGTATTCCTCCAGAAAAAAGACAACAGACTGGACTAAGTAGCTGTGATTAAGTTTTCTGTCTCAAAAGCAGTTAACATGGCAATGAAAATAAAGCAGTGTTAACGCAGACAAAAAAGGACAAATTGTGTCAAGCTTCCTGCAAAGGATCCTTGAGGTCACTTCCAACCTTACCATTCTATGATTCTATGATTTCTCAGCCCTTACTCCTGATAAATGTCCACAATTTCATTAGCTAAATTCAGATTTGTTTTCTTGGTTTTGTTTTTGTTGTTTGGTTGCTTTGGTTTTGTTTTTTTCCAGCACTAACTATGTATACCTTAGCATTCAAGACAAACATGGCTGGAATCAGCAGATCCTTTACCATATTAATAATAACATATTAATAATAACATATTAAAATGATTCAGAAACAAAGCTAGCAAGGATTCTTGATCTACACTGATCTATGCTGGCAAACATCTATTTAAGTAAGCAGTAATCCTTACACTAGAATTTGGATCAAAAATTTAATGAACAGGATTGGTCTTCGAATACACAGTACTGAATTGAATAAATTATTTTTTTATTTACAAAGTTCTGTATTAGCAGAAATAAATCACTTTTTCAGAGAACACAGGAGTTGAAATTAGATTGAACAGTTTCTTACTAATTTAGGTAAAGGAGAGACATACAGACTGACTCATCCTTTGTTCATGAGTGACACACTTCTACTGTAATGTCGCTGTGTCTCTGTGTGATAGATAAATCATACTGTCTCATCCATTTTTTCAATGATTCTGTACAGAACTAAATGTAACATAGGGATAAACTGTAACACACTTCTCTAAAGCACATCACAAGGAAAGGAAAGTCAGTTATCTAACTAAATCAATAGCCATCTACTGGAAAGTAATAAAAAAAATATGCATCTACTATTCACATGACAAAAAAATATACTGGAAAAGAAGCAATGGTGTCTTGACACACAGCTCATTCCACGTCTTCCCTTTCTACAGCATGTATTTTTTTGTATAGGACTTAAATAAACATTTTGTTTAAACAGATCCTTAAGTTTAGAAGGATGGTTTATACTTCCCAGTTTAAACAATACAGTGGTGCATACTTGACTAATGGATTGCCTTACCAGACCATAACAATTCACAAACTTAAAGAGGAAACATCACAGGAGCAAAAACATCAGTGTCTGAACTAAACAGTGTCAAACTGAAGACTAGGCATTGGCACCTAGTTTTACTTTGTAACAGTGATCCAAATCAATAAAAAATTTTCCTACAGATGTTCCAAAAGCACTGCTAACTCCTTTTCTCTTTTTACTGCTAGCATAAGTAGAAAAGGGAATAGTATAAGATAATTAAAGAAATAGTCTTTATAAATAAATATGAAATACTATATGTCAATGAAATAACTAGAACACAGCAGAGAAACTGTAATCGTTAGCTTGTTTCTGTAAGATAACACAGAATACAGCTGGAGAGATCATCTTTATAGGCCTCATAAGGAGATAATGAATCATGGAAGGAAAGGTAATAAATCTTGAAATAAGTAGTTTCCTAGAAGACAAGAAAGAACAGAGTCTTCTCTGTTGTTTAATTACAACTCACTAATAAGTCCACATGTCTCTGAGCATGAGTGAAACTAATCATCGATTAGCAAACACACTGATAAAGAAGATGGAAGCATCAGAGCAGGAGGAAATCAGGGGGATTGTTCTTGAAGCCCCTTCCACAAAATTAGCCAGAGGATGGGAGTGCACATGCAGAAAAACCATTTGCATATATTACCATGAGCTCCAAAAGATTAATGGCTATGTTAATGATTCCTTAGAAAAGCAATGAATATGCATCAATGTGTATTTTATAAGACTGATCCAAACCCTCTTTGGTGTGCATGAACTTTGTGAAATTACTTGCTCATGCACCAGGCCATAAATAAATGCCCTTTTGCTCCCTAACACCTTCAAACTGGTCTTAGAGCATTTGAATCTGTTGTTTTCAGAAATACTATAACAAAGGTGATTACGGGAATGGAACATCTGTCTTATGAGGAGAAACTGAGGGAGCTGGGACACTTGAGCTTGGAGAAGAGGAGACTGGGAGATGACCTCATCAACGTTTATAAATATGTAAAGGGTGAGTGCCAAGAGGATGGGGCCAGGCTATTCTCGGTGATGCCTGATGACAGGACAAGGGGCAATGGGTGGAAGTTGAGGCATAGGAAGTTTCAAGTAAATATAAGGAGGAATTTTTTCACTGTGAGGGTGACAGAACACTGGAACAGGCTGCCCAGGGGGGTTGTGGAGTCTCCCTCTCTAGAGATGTTCAAAACCCACATGGATGTGTTCCTGTGTGATCTGGTATAGGCAATTCTGCTTTGCAAGGGAGTTGGACTGGATGGTCTTTCAAGTCCCTTTCAGCCCCTGACATTCTGTGATATCATCATTTGCAGTTCAACAGAAAACTGCATTTATCTGAGCTGAATACACATAACATTTTTTACTAAGGTTATGCCGACAAATCTTGTTTTCAGATGCACAAAATGTATTTATTACCTCGATAAACATACTTTTATGATACATATTAAGTAAAGCAAACTGGTGTCTCCTCAGGTTAGGAGGTCATCTGCTAGAGAACAGCCCCACGGAGAAGGATCTTGGTGGAAAACTTATCCATGGGACAGTAATGTGCCCCTGTGGCCAAGAAGGCCAATGGTATCCTGGGATGCATTAAGAAGAGTGTGTACAGAAGACTGAGGTCAGCTCCAGGGAGAAGGACCTGACAGTCCTGATGAACAACAAGCTTACGATGAGTTAACAATGTGCCCTTGTGACCAAGAAAGACAACAGCATTCTGAGGTACATTAAGTAGGTTGTGGCCTGCAGGTCCAGGGAGGTTCTCCTACCCCTNTACTCTGCCCTGTTGAGGTCTCATCTGGAGTACCATGTTCAGTTCTGGGCTCCCAAGTTCAAGAGGGACAGAGATCTACTTGAGAGAATCCAATGGAGGGCTGTAAGAGTGATTACAGGACTGGAGCATTGCCTTATGTGGAAAGGCTGAGAGACTTGAGGCTTCATAGTCTGGAGAGAAGAATGAGAGGGGAACTAATAAATGTTTATAAATATCTGAGGGCTAGGTGTCAAGAAGGAAGGGACAGCCTCTTTTCACTTGCACCCTTTGATAGGACAAGGGGCAGTGGATGTAAAGTACAGCACAGGAAGTTCCAGCTCAACACAAGGAAGAACTTTACTGTAAGGGTCACGGAGCACTGGAACAGGCTCCCCAGAGGTTGAGGTTGAGGTTGTGGAGTCTCTCTCTCGAGACTTTCAAGATTCGTCTGGATGCATTCCTGTGCAACCTATGCTAGGTTATATAGTCCTGCTCTGGCAGGGGAGTTGGACTCAAAGAGCTTCAGAAGTCTCTTCCAACTCCTAACATTCTGTAATGTCATCAGAAAACTCATGAATATGTTTCTAATGACACTTTAATTTGTACAACCAGAAAACAAAACATGTATTTCTGTATTATAGAAACACAGAATTACAGAACAGTTTAGGTTGGAAGGGACTTTAAAGATCATCTAGTTCCGACCACCCTGGCATGGGCAGGGGCACCTTCCACTAGATCACGCTGGTCAATGCCCCACAGCCTTAAACATTTCTAAGGAGGTAGGATCCACAACTTCTCTGGTCAACTTGTTCCACACTGGTGTCTCTACCACACTCAGAGTGAAGTGTTTTTCCCTTGTATCTAATCTAAATCTACTCTCAGTTTAAAGCCATTACCCCTTATCCTATCACTACACACCCTTGTAAAAAAAACCTTCAGGTTTCTGGTAGGCCCTCATTTTAGGTACTGGAAAGGGGGCTACAAAGTCTCCCTGGAGTCTTCTCCAGGCTGAACAATCTGACCTGTTCTCTTCATAGAAGAGATGTTCCAGCCCTCTGATCATCTTAGTGGCTCTCCTCTGGCCTCAGTCCAACAGATCTATGTCCTTCTTATGCTGGGGGCCCCAGAGCTGAATACAATACTACAGATGGGGTCCTCCTTCCCCTCCCAACCTCCCATTATTCAGTCTCCTTCATCACTAGTTTTCTCAGGATCCCAAGTTTTAGTATTGGCTGTCTATGTAAGTACTGTAGAATGGCACCCTGGTTTGTTTTATCTAAGGCAAAGGAAGCTATATACATACATACGCAGTGGATATATTACACTCTTACAAAAATAACCTAAAAGCTAATAGCTTCTTTTCAGAAAAATAACCTATCCTTCTGATAATTTCACAATACATCCTAGCACCATGTGCTTCATTTGTGTTGTGTTTTGGTTTGGATTTTTTCCTATTTTTGTTTTTTCTCCTTTCAAAGTACGAGAGCAAGCTCTGTTACGCATGGATTCAGAAAGTACAAACAGCCAAAAGTTGCAGATCTCTCAGGGTTGACACGTCCATCTGTCAGTTCACAGCAGGAGAACAATAGCAGCTTCAATATAGACACAACAAGCTCACACAATCCTTCATCAGCCAGACAGAAAATCTGCCTTAGCAGATAGGTGCCTTTGAAACTCCAGACAGATGTTCCTGTGTAACACCAGGATCAATTGCTGCTTTCTTGTTTCTGTATTTTCAAAGTCCTCATTTGTTCATAGCAACAAAAAATAGTCAGTTTACTGTTTGTAATCTCTACAAAGCTTTGGGGAAATCAGATTTCAGAACAAGATAGAGGAAGCAAAGCATGTACTAATTTGCAGTTTTTCTACTCTTGGGGCCTGTTTTAAAAGTAGGCGATCCATAAAGCTTGACAAAGACTGTTCTTGTATTTGTATAATGATTTTCTAGAGCTATGCTCAACAGCCTCCAAAGATTTCCATAAATCTGTTTAACAGACAGCACATATTGTATTGCTTCTCTACTGCTGAAAAAAAAGCCAACAAAAAAACTTTGATTTTTTAAATTATTCACTTCACATTTATCGGTCCTTAAAAGCTCTAGATAGAAAAATTAATTACTTTTAAAACTTTCTAATTTAGTCTTTAAATGGCTATGCAGAAAAACTGGCAAAGCACTAGTGGAATTTCAAGTAAAAGAGTTCCTGATAACGCTCAATGAATTTACATGTCTAAAAATAATCTTACCATGGCCACATGTAAAATTTTTGTTTTAGTACTATATGTTTGCTTTTTTTCTTTGACACTGAGTCTCATTAGGTTTTGATTACACCAAATCTGCAATCCTGGCTCCTTCACAGTTTCTTCATTTTTCCAGAAGTAAACAAGTGGCTTGTTTTAAACAACAGGATTGTGCCTATGTCCTGTGCCCTACTGTAAAGTTTGCCTCACTGAAATCAGGATTTTAAAACAAGTTTAACTGCTAGTTACTGAGGGCACAACAAAAACGGACACCTTGGAGTACCTTCAGAAATCAATGCCGGGATTTAAAACTAAGCAAATCCCCAATTACGCAAACGAGTCTTAAGCATGATAAAACTTTGCTAGAAGACAGCTGATCACTTACCCTGCAATAACTTCACTAGTTTTTATTCAAGAAGGTTATTATCCATGTTTCCTCTTTTCCATGACCAAAAAGACTGAGAATGGCAACAGTCCAAGAAAGGAAAGAAAATAATGCCTGGGAAAGAGCAAGAATAGAGCGCTCAAAAGACGACAACGGAATGGAAGTACAGGCATGTTACTGAAAAGAACTATGTTTAATACAGTATTAGAATTCCAAAGTTTTTCTTCAAAAATTTATTTGTGCCTCTT
>WBNM01001460.1:0-13281 GCA_013399055.1 Ramphastos sulfuratus | reverse complement strand
TTCTTTTTCCCTTTGGTTTGTTGTTGTTGGGCTTCTTTTTCCTTACTGTTTAGTTATTGATTTACTTCTACAGTTTGACTCTCAAATATATTATGTGAGAGAATGTGGGTCATGATTTGACACCAGTTGAACAAAAGACATGGCACAAGTCTTTTGAAATGGGAAGGAAAACTGAAACATGCTTATTTACTTATTTTTTGAGTTCCCTGTACCCTGCTTCTGTTGTTAACCTATTCTAACTAAAATTACTTCTAAACAGGCATTTAAATTTTACTTTGAAATTAGTCAGACACTGTTTCCAGAATTAAGGGACTCGTGTTATCATGCAAGATTGTTACCTTGAGAATAAAACTTGGTTCAATTAAAGCAGATTTTAGGTAAAACCTTCAAGGCGTTTCTAAGCAAATCATAAACATGCAAACATGAAAGTTATTTGATTCAGGATACAGTAACCAAGGAAATATGATAGTTCTTAGTNGACACAGTATTCCAGACACAGCCTCACCAGGGCAGAATACAGGAGCAGGAGAACCTCTCTCGACCTACTAACCACAGCCCTTCTAATACACCCCAGAATGGCATTGGCTCTCCTGCCCACAAGAGCACACTGTTGGCTCACGGTCAACCTTCCAGGCACCAGGACCCTCAGCTCCTTTTCCCCTTCATTGTCTTCCAACAAGTCAGTCCCCAACCTATACTGATCCCTGGGGTTGTTCTTTCCCATGTGCAAGACTCTACACTTGCCCTTGTTGAATTTAATTCCATTTCTCCCTGCCCAACCCACCAGCCTATCTAAGTCTACTGAATGAGAGCACAGCCTTCTGGTGTCTCAACCACTCCACCCAGCTTGATGTTGTCAGCAACTTGCTGACAGTGCTGAGAGGAATTCAAACACAGGACCATTCATCATATTTGCTGTGGCATACTGCTTGTAGAGAAAATGCCACAGAAAATATGGGCAGAATTTTTTATTTTAGGTTCCCTAGATAACAGTATTTTGCCTGGGGTATAATAAGTGTTGCTTCACACAGCAGGCCTCAAAGGGAATTCTGGATTACTAGCAGCCAACAAAGGTCTTGTGTTTTGATGTTCACAGCAATTATTTGGAAAAGAGTGTGGAAGACAGGAGTGATATGCCTAGGGAATTGAACATAGAGATCCAAAATCTGAGTGAGTTTTTCTCTGCTTTTTCACAGAATCACAGAAACATTCCTTTTAGAAAAGATCCTCAGGATCACCGAGTCCAACCAATAATCCTGTGTATACAAGGTTCACCCTAAACCATATCCCCAAGGACCACATCCTAATGACTTTTAAATACATCTAGGGTTGGTGACTCAACCACCTCCCTGAGCAGCCTATTCCAATGCCTGACCACTCTTTCTGTGAAATTTTGTTTTCCTAATATCTGACCTAAACCTACCTAGCTGCAGCTTAAGACCATTCCCTCTTGTTCTATCACCATTTACCTGTAAGAAGAGACCAGCACCAACCTCTTCACAACATCATTTCAGGTAGCTGCAGACAGCAATGAGGTCTCCCCTCAGCCTCCTCTTTTTCAAACTAACCAGCCTCAGCTCCTTCAGTCACTCCTTCCCCAGCTTTATTGTCCTCCTCTGCACTCGCTCCAGCACCTCCACATCCCTCCGGTATTTCTGAGGTAGATTTCTTATCAGAGTTTTTTTATAACGAACAGTTCCTACTCACATATTTTTTTGACTAATCTCCACCTTTGTTTCGGTTTGGCTTTCAGAGTGGTTGATTTGAAAATCCATGTTGGTTCTGGTCATTTTTCTAAGGCATTGGTATTGTCTGACAGCAGCCGATCAGAAACTATGATCCAGAATATATATGTGAAACTATTATCGTCTAGTGTCTACAACTAGAGCAAATTGTGACTGACACCATTTTTTTATCCTGTCAGTTGTATCAAAAGCAGACAAGGTCACACTGCCAGCCTTGTTGCTTTTGAGTATTCCTAAGTTATTACTTGCAATGATATATAGTGTAGAAATAACTGGAAGAATACAGTACCAAATCCCTCTTCAGGGACCGTAATTATGTGTTCTCACTTCTTGACTAAACAGCAGTTCTAACATGCACATGGCTCAACATTGGAACCAGAAGGAATAAAGGACCAACTGAAAGATGGAATTATTTTCTCCACTCAGTGAAAGCCTTTAAATAACCCAGAAATTCTGTTGCTAATGCTAGAAGGAATTGACATTTCTACTAGGTGGGATTTTCCTTCCTTTGTGGAAATAATAACTGCAAGGTCAATGAAAGAGCTTAAGAAAACCTCTTTGAAGGTGTGTGGGAGATACAGTGACAGTGATGTCTGGAAACTGAGGAGACAGAGGAACAGAGGGAAGGAACAGAGGAAAATCTGGCATTTGGTATGTTTCCAGTATCAATGAAAAATAGAATGGTAGAATGATGGGGATTGGAGGGGACCTGTGAAGATCACTGAGTCCATAGAATCATAGGATGGTTTAGGTTGGAAGGGACCTCAAAGATCACCCATTCACAACCCCCCCACCATAGGCAGGGACACCTTCCACCAGAACAGATCACTCAAGGCCTCATCCAACCTGACCTTGAACACCTTCAGAGAGGGAGCAGCCACAACCTCCCAGGGCAACCCATTTCAGTGTTTCACCACTTTCACTGTAAAGAACTTCTTCCTAACATCCAGTTTAAATTTCCCCTCTTTCAGTTTAAACCCATTACCCCTCATACTGTCATCACAAGACCTTGTAAATAGTCCCTTCCCAGCCCTCCTGTGGGTCTCTGTCACATACTGGGGCCCAACCCTCAAAAAGTCATAAAGAGGACTTTGAGATTAACTGCTTGAAAAGAATGAATAGTGCTCCTTGTTACTTCTCATCAGAAGTGGCATGATCCCCCTGCACTTTTCATCAGGTATTTTAGAATCATGTTAGAAGTGATAAACCCAGTGGATTGTGGTTCTTGGAGGTTCCAGAATCCCCTCTGTGGATCAGAATTAAAATTTTGCTTTACCTATGCGGATGGGTGGCTTATGACAGGTGAAGCAAAGGTGTGTGCTCCATCAAGTCTAGGACAGTTTCCAGTGTGAGGTTTTTGGTCTGTGATGAGTTATAAGAACAGGCAGCACTGCATAAAAGTAAAATAGCTTTTAAGGAAACAACACCATTCTGCACAAAGCATGAAAAGAATGTACACAGACCAATTGCTTTTCTCCACACACAGACATCTTGCTCATAACAGCCACTTCTGCAAGTATTCTTGCGGTACGGGGCTGAGGCAGAGGCAGAAACATAACAGATAAGTAACTGTGATAACTAGGCACTGGACACAGAGGTGGTGTCTGGTGTTGCTGGAATGACTGAGATATGGTGGGACAGCTCATGTGACCAATGTGTTGTGACAGATGGGTACAAGCTCTTCAGTAGAGGTTGGCAGGGATGATGAGGAGGATTGGACCTCTATTGAAGATACTAGCTGCGGTGTGTGTTACTTCCTAGCAGTCTGGGCAACTGGTGAGCGAAAGCAAGCAGGTCAAAGCTGAAAAAGAGTTTGAGGAGACAATGACATCATAGGAGGCTGTTAATGAACACCTGCTCTTTGACCACCAAGCATGTTTCTCTTGTGGGATTTCGACCTCTTTGACACTAGATGAGAGGGAAATGCAGTGGGGCACAAGTGACTGGGGAGGTTTCTGGGAAACTTCTGGGTATATCAGGTGTACCAGGGACAGCTTTGTGGTACAGATCCTGGAGAGGCCAAGCAGCATAAGGCAGAGCTGGATCTGCTGTTCATTAGTAAGAAGGAATCTTCTGGGGAAGGCAGTAAGCAGAAGTCGCCTTGACTGTCATGGTGTAGTAGTGATGTTTGAGATATAGGGCAGAGTAAGGATTAAAGCAGCAGAGGACAGATCCTAAATTTTATGAAAAGAAGGAATCTTTGGCACGTGCTAAAGAAAAACTAAGATAAAGATCTGGGCCGAGGTGCATAATCCAAGGTGCATTGGTTCAGATTTTCAAGGGCCTCAGCATGAAAGCAGACATAATGCTTTGCCTGGGATAGAAATTTCATTATATTGGTAACCTTGGGTGGAAACTCAAATATGATTTCTTATTAATCAAAAAAGAACAATCACATAATCGGATTTAAGTTCTGCATTCTTTTATTTGCAGCAGATGCACCTTAGACTGCACCTCTGTAAAACTTTTTCAGTAACAAAGGAGGTACTTTATTTCTTCATTTCTTCCTGCAGGTTGAACTCTGTAATTCTCCCATGATACACAATCAGCAAGTAATTCCAATGATACATTGCATATATCTGTCAGAAGTTGCTTGAGCTACATCAGAAGTGGAGACAGAAGTGGACAGTCGTTATCCAACTTTTCTACTCCAGCAATGGCTCCTAACACACCACGTTTCTTCTGATCTCTAAACTAAATCTTTTAACTGTCGTGGTCTTCAATTGTACAGCTGTTCCTGAGCATCAGGATAGTACTGAAAAGAAGAGATTGGTTTCATCTCCCCTCCCCTTTCTTGAGCCCTACCTACTGAAGACCCACGTTTAACCATACAGGTGATGGCTGCACGATGGGACAGAACCACCCTGTCCTGGAGAACCCTGGGCAGGCCCCTTCAAGGAAGGAGGGATGCAGTTTCCATGGTATATCCCTCCCCTTGGCTAAACAGAAGCCTCCAAAAGTGAAAGGTCCCTTCACTAAGATCTCCCTTAATTACTAAGACCTGAAGCATTAAAATGGAGAAAAAGCCTCCACAAGTTCCCTGACTTCCATGATGACATGTATGACAGGAATTGGTGCAATTGAGCTCACGAGCCAGAAGTGTGATTTTTGTTTACGTCTTTCCATGGCAATGCTTTTTGTCTCAAAAAACCCAACCCAACCCCACAGAAAAATCTCAATTAAAAAAAACAAACAAACAAAGCCTTACCTTTTAAAACTTTTGCAGAACACCTTTTGCAGAACAAATGCAGTCAGTGTATCATTCAATATATAAACAATTTCCAGGAGCTAAGAGAAAACTAGGATTACTTGACAACTAAATTGCTTATGAAATGTCTAGCCCTGCCATTTGCTAAAATCCTGTTTATTACACTGCTTTCTTTCTACTAGGAGAAAACCAGAAAAGAGAAAGTGTAGCAGATGTACTTTGCAATTATTGTGCATAACGTTATCTTTAAATAACTGAAATAATGGTCTTGCTATCAATATCCTTACACTGGATCTGTGCTGGTCACAGCTGCCTGCCTGGTAAAATTAAACAAACCTAGTTGCTCATTTGCAATTACTAATATTTTGATAAACTACTCAGCTTTTGCTTCCAATTGCCTCTTACAGCCAGGGGAGCTGGTTCATTTGTGATATTTCTTTGCTCTCCCTTAATCTGTGAGCAAGCAAGTAATTGAGTTTCAAGCCACTAAATCTCAAGATGACAAGCATTTTTAAAAGCTCAGTTTGCAACAACTGGGAGTCAATTAAAACACCTTGGTCAGAAGTTTAGAAAACTATAGACGCCTCCATCCTTCTCACTACAGGAACAACGGAAGAACAACATATATCATCATGAGACAGAAAATACCTCTTTAATGCTTTGGGCATGTAACAAATTGAGCAGATCTACTACACTTGCCAAGATTAAATTGTGTATAAGGGCTATTTGCAATAAAAAAGTTTCATTAAATTCCCTTTCCTGAAGCTGTCAATAAAGTTTACAGTATTTGTCTCTCTGAGCAACCTGAAAGACATTTCTTTTTCCCTCAGACATACACAGTACAAGAAGGACTAGCGTATCAGAGGATGTTCATACATACCTTTTACATTCAGACCTCAGCCTTAAGCCTTTCCACAGCCACTCTCCATTTCCCAGATGCCTTTTCATTTTCATGCACACAGAGGTGTCAGCCACTGATATGAAGACCTTTATGTCTTGATCCTTCTCCAAAAGCAGCCCTAGGACAGAGTTACGTAGATTTTATTTAACCTGTCTTAATTGCTGCTGAGAAAGGAATATGCAATTTGACTGCCATTGAAACAAAAGAGGCAGCTGAGAATCACAAAAAATTGCAGCCTGAGAGAAAAGGTGAATGGGGAAAATCAGTTTCTGCCAGATTTTTCTAAATTAACTTTTCTTGCTCTCAGCATATGCACGCAAGGAGAACTATGTAAATGAAAGCAATTGGATGACAAGCATGGTAATGTCGCCCTAATTTGAAAATGAAAATTGTCTGGAATGGGAAGTCAAATTGGATGCAATTAGAGCAGCCTAAACAAAGAGAAACTTACTGCTACACTGATTTGTCCTTATCAGGTCTCCCAGTAATGGGTAAAACAATGAGTCTCATTGCAGCTGTGGCCTTCATGAGACTGCTGAGCATCCTGTGTGACTCTGTACAGCTCTGCTGTCCAACAGGGTTCATTTTTTATCAAGTCCTTTAGCTATTCCTCTGTGGGAAACCACAAGCTGTAATACTGGTCTAATTAGAGTGAAAAATGAAACTGTAGCATGCGGCCTAGTGTCTTCAATGACAAACCATTAGTTTGGAATCAGTGGCCAGAATTCAATGGAAAGAAAATGGAGGTTTGGGATAAGGGAGGATATTCTAAGATTTTAACCCCTCCCCTTTCATAATCCACTTTTTAGCCTGGTTTTCTGATGAAATGCAAAATAAACAGTTTATGTTTGTCCTCCTCCCACTGCCATTCAGTTTCTGAATGTATGGACTGAATATTCAGTAATGTTTATATGTGGGAAGACTCCAAAGAATCCACATATTCTATTAAAACAGCAAACTCAAGAGAGAGAGGGATCATAACATTTCAGTAAGAAAGCAAATGACTCTAAGTCCTATCCTCTCCTGTATCTCAGTACACAAGAGAGAATTCACATGAATAAAATACCATGAAAAGAGACAATCCAGGTTGAAATCTTTCAGCAACACAATCTGATTTTGCTATTCTTTGTGCCTTGGCATGCTCTCAAACAGCTGGCGCATCCCAGGCAAATTGACACTGCCCCTGTAACACAACACTGGTCCCAGCACAGCATACACACAGAATTAATAGCACTCTAACACTCTTTCAGTTATTTCATAAAAGCTTTACTGCATTTTATAGAGAAATCATAAAAACTTTGATCTTTCTTGGCAAGTTTTGCAAAACCTCTCAGTTTCTGACATGCTGTGTGCAATTCTCTTTGCTTCAGGTTTCTTAAAGCGCTTGTGCTTAACTCTCCTGCTCTCTTCAGCAGATACTTTACCCCTCATCCCCTTTTTTTTCCCTTCTCCCTTATGAGAACAAAACTAAGCACAAACGTCAAGGAAGTTAGAATATTCTTTTCTCACTTTGGTTGGCTTATGCAGCTTCACCTGTGGGCATATCCCAACCCCCTTACATTTTTCCATTGTGTCCTTAGTTATTTTACACCTCATTCTCTGTCTTTCTTTTCATTTATCTGTGTCTGCCTCAGTGAGGCCTCATCTGGAGTATAGTGTCCGATTCTGGGACCCTCAGTTCAAGAAGGGCAGGGAACTACTTGAAAGAGGCCAGCGTAGAGCCACAAAGATGATTAAGGGAGTGGAACATCTCCCTTCTGAGGAAAGGCTGAGGGACCTGAGTCTCTTTAACTTGGATAAGAGCAGACTGAGGGGTGACCTCACTAATATTTCTTAATATGTGAGGACAAGTGTTGGGAGGACAGAACCAGGCTCTTCTCAATTATGTCCAGTGATAGGAAGGGGCGATGGGTGTAAGCTGGAGCATAGGAAGTTCCACGTGAACATAAGGAAAAATTTTTTCACTCTGAGACTGAGCCAAGTTTATATGAGGTGGGCTCACAGATCTTTTTTATGTCTCCAGAAGTCTGTTCTCCACAAAGAAGAAAGCTCTGTAGGTGCCTTTAGTGCAGTTACAGACTACCTGAGAATTGTACAGCAGTAACACAAGTTGACAATGATAAAGCAGTAACACCTCAGTGTTAAAGAACCAGACTGAAACCTAAAGGATTTTCCCATTAACATGTGAAATGACTTTTCATTTTCCTTAGTGGTAAAATTGTTCAGATGGTGTTTGCTTGCTTTATCAAGCACTTTGGATTGAGGGGAGAGCCTGTGCAAGTGTTAGGTAACCTTGCTGTGGAACAGATCCTCAAGATGTCCCTGAGGATGCTTTCAGTTTGCATTATTTTTATTTGCCTGATCGAAAGAGGACCTGTATATTTACTGCTTTCTGTCTGGAAATGTAAACTGTTTCCAGGGCAGTGATTACTTTTACAGGTACCTTATACAGAAAAACAGTGCAGCTCCCTGGTAATTGGTATGTGAGAAACATGGAAAGAAGAACAAATTACCATGAAGAGGTTGTTGCAGAATCAACTCCCTTTTTCATCTCAGTTCTCTGTGATCAGCTATTTACTCCTTATATTAAATCATTACTGATTAAACTCAGATCACTTGATGGGTGTCAACATCAGTCTGTTGTCCATTATACTATAATGGAACTGAAAATGCAAGGTCTTTTTGTTGTGTACACACTGAATTTCAGGTTGTATTACTCACATGGGAAAACCGGGGATTTTTTGCATTATTTCTTTCAACGATTTAGATAATTTACTGCCTTTATGGGCTATGATGTTTTGGTGGTTGTTTTGGTTTGGGTTTTTTTGATTTTTTTTTTTTTTTTGTTTGTTTGTTTGTTTTTGTTTTTTGGGTTTTTTTGTGATTTCAATGATTCACAAATACTGTTACTTTCAACTCAAAGGAAATAGGAAATTTTAAAATGCAAGTACCAGACTAAAGCAGTTCTTCCTTGACATAAACAAAAGCTCTGCATTCTTCTCTTCTTCTTATGGACTTCTTATCTCCATCCTCTCATATCTAAGAAGCTAATGTTCCCTAGATTCTTACAACCTTCCTCTGAAAAGGGAAAGGACCTGTCACTTTTTCTATAGATGAAGAAATGAAGCACAGAGTAAAGAAAGGCCACATCTGAAGCAAATTTAGAAACCAAGAGCATGGTTTCATAGCCACCAATGTGGCTTGCAACTGAGGCATTGCCCAACTGCAGCCCCTTCCATCCCTTTTCTGGGTCATTGCTGCTTTCCTTGAGCTAATGTCAGGTGCTTCCATGGGTCTGTTTAACTAATGTACTTCACAGATTGATATGCAAACATACCCAAATAAGAAACAAAAGTAAATCAAAACAATCTATTACTCACCTGACAAGGCCAAGTACTCCGCATGGCACAAGAGATGCTGCAGGTATCAAAGGTTTACAGGCCAAGGGCTAGCAGGAGACTGCGACTTTTGCTGTGAGTGGCAGGACAGGGATTGTGAAGCTTTGTTATACAAAATGTGCCGTAGCAAAGATGAAGCTTTTGAACAGCACACCTAGTCCTGAGGCAGACTCCTTGGCTCCCTCTGTAGTGTACCAGAGAAAAGAGGCAGATGCCTCCAGCAACCACAGAAACTGCACAGTGCCTATACTTGTACATCATGACGTGATGCATATGTCAGAACATAATAATTTATTTCAGCCTAAACATAGTTAAAATGACACAGATTTGCACGTGGGGATACCATTCTGTTTAAATGAACGTGTCCCATGCTGATTTTTTTCTTTTATAGTCTTCTTTCTAAAGCAGATTTCTTCTGACTCATACTTGGTGCAGATGGAGAGTTGTCAACTGTCCTGCAAATGACAGCTTGCCTGTCCTCTGCATAAATACCACAGTTGGTAATATGAGCTAATTATGTCTATCCCACCCTCATTACTGTACTCTTCTTCCAAATGACATCAAGATTTCAACTAGCAAAAGTCCAAGGCAGACAGACTTTGAAAATCCTGAAGGCAGTCATATGTGAGAGTCAGACACCGAATGCTTACTAGCATTGATGAGACATCTTACGAAGATGGAAAGCGAAGAACAGCTCAGAACTGAGATACTTTTCACTAGTTCCATTTTGAAATAAGACTGCCGTAACTGTATTTTATGAGCCCTTGCACATTTTTTAAGAAGCCAGAGCTTGCCCACCTTCCAACCCTTGTTCAGAATCTATCTCGTGTCACATCTGGGCAGACAGAGGAACTCACAAGAACATTAGAGATGCTAAAGGGTAATATGTCAGAATACAACTAAACAGAGGATTCTCGCGGAGTCTGGAGAGAATATTGAAAGAAAACGGAAGAATCTTAAGCTCAGTGTGAAGTGATACGACACCTTCTGCACATCCTCAACATCTCTCAGAATGTTAATTTGCCACGTGCTCCAACAGGCAAGGAGATGTTATAAATATTCAAAATTAATAATTATTAATTAACATGATATTAATTTTAATACCCAGATGGAAATTAGTAAACTTTTGGGAAATTATTTATTAATATTAAATCTCACCAGAAAACTTATTTATAAGGTTCAAACACATGGTTGTGGGTATTTTCACACAGAGAAACAGGCAATTTAAACAATTAAGAAAAAGCTAACAAAATACAAACATTAATTGGAACTGTAAAGAGATCCTTGTGCTGCAATATGCCACTTGCCCTCTAGAGAGACTTGAGAGGCTTCTCGCTGCCCAAGCAGAATGCACAATCAGTTACAGTTACAGATCCAAATCAAAACTTTAATTACAAAGAGGCTTTTTAGAATATTTCCTCACAAACTAGTGCCTCTGGATTTCCAGGGCTGCATTATAGTTCCAGACAGCAGACAAAACACATGGAAGGGTGGCTGTTGGTGGTTTAGTAGCCATTGGAGGCTTTAGAAGTTCTCCCAGAGCTCTGGCAGAATGCTGGAGGTTAGATGGTCTCTGACGTGATCCTGGTTCCTCTTGGACTCCAGACTTGGAACAGATATTTGCAGGTGGACAAGCTTAAAGCATCAAAGTTTGTTGTTACACAAGAAAGCTGGTCTGGAGCATGGCAAGGCAGAGCACAATGCGGCAGAGCAGAGCACCACGATGAGACAGAGTACGTTGTTCTACCTTGCCCATTATTTATCAATTGGCCAACTGTAATGGCTCCATTTGGCCATAGAGATTAGCCTATCAGAATGGCGTTTTGCCAAAATGACCCAGGGCTCGCTTTTACCCATGTTTGGAAAAACACAGGTATAACATAGGCATAAAACACAGGCATAAAAACACAGGAAAAACACATGCATAAACAAGTGTATGTACCCTGTTTGCCAGTGCAAAGTAGACTTGATGGTTCCAGGCCTTTTGTCTTCTTTCCTGTGTGCTCCCTACTCAGAGAGGAAGGTGGGGTGAACAGAGGATCATGTCTGGACAAGCCAGAACATGTATTAAGCTTATTTTGGCCTTCCATGACAGGGCAGCAGAAAGATGAGAAATGAACATGTTTTGGCACAAGAATAAGTCAGTATCAACTAGCTATTGGAAACCTTAGACTGCAGTTTAGAAGAAGGAAAGGAATAGTCAAGGAAGGTCATGTAATAATTTTCCTAAAAAAGGTGAGAAGAGAAAATTTGCTGGCTACAGAATAGAACTTGATGTAATTTATAACTGAAACTGTAAGATTTGATTGCCCGATCCAAGAAGTTATTTTGATTTTTTTACTCATTTTCACTACCATAGTTATATCTCTGCCAAAACCACACAGGCATTCATAAGTTTCCCTGTTTAGTCATGTTAGTGTGAATGGAACTGAAACTACAAACAATATCTGACCAAGTGCTGGTATTCAAGGCAAAACAAAGTTGTCATGTAGCCTCTCAGGTACACTTTATACTATGTGGACAACAGATAGCAGCATACCATACTGGGGACCACAGTGAGGAGGAGTGAAGAACCCAAATCGTCTTTGCATCCAGACTTCAGAACTGATCCATGACAGCAGCAAGGCAAACCCAGGGTCTCTTTACCATGGCTTATTTGTACTGACTATGGATCTTGGTGAAGTCAAGTGATTCCTCTTTGCTATCCCTGGCTGAATTCCTTCTTTAGGAAGTTATAGAGAAGTGTGGAGTTTATGTGTATGTGCAGAGCCACATTTCCTCAGTCTTGAGTAATAATGAGCAAAACACATTTTAGAAGCTTCTTATCGTTTTGGGTGTTTTTGTTTTTGTTTTTGTTTTTGTTTTTTTATTAATACACTGCCTTGTTTTAACCATAAATTGTTCTACCTTTTCTTTCGGGTCATTCTAAACATAACCTAGAGCTTCCTTTAGGCACTCTATAGTTATATCATGAATCAGTTTCCTTTTCTGCTCTAACAAGACTGTGTGAAGGTTTTACTGTGAGAGAGAAACATCATTAGCTCAGAAGCAGAATGTTTGTGATGTGCTAATGAAGCAGAGGATACCAACATGGCTGAACAAGAGGTACCATGTAGAGGTAGTAGAACTAGGGAAAAGATTCTTGACATGATTTTAATTTTCCAAAGCTATATGGATTAATTGCAATCTGGATTCCATACTGCTAGGAAGTAGGAGTCTAGGAAGTAGGAGTCTAGGAAGAGAACAGATGTTTACACTCACTGTCACCATTCCCATTTATGGCCTTGTCTTTGTGTGACATAAATTGGTCCCTCCAGCATTATAGCCACATCTTTTCATACTTCTGCTGCCTTGCAATTCAATCTTCAGGATTGTTACAGGTTCAAGACTAATGTTGAGACTAAATAAAAGTTTTCCAGAGTATTTGAGAGAGTGTGGGGGGACAAATGTCTCCAAGGGGCTGGACAGAACATAAAAGATCATAGAATCATAGAACGTCAGGGGCTGGAAGGGAGCTTGAAAGATCATCTAGTCCAACTCCCCTGCCAGAGCAGGATCACTTATATGACATCACACAGAGATGCGTCCAGGCGGTGTTGTGAAAGTAACAATCTGTTACTAATTATGAATATTAATTTTTATTATTAATATTCAATAATTCAGGAAAATTTCCTGAGATTCTTTGGCTTTTCAGTTGACAGCAAGTAGTTGCACAAAGAGTATTTATGAACACTGAATTAAATAGTTTAAACAATCAGAACTTTGAAAATAGGAACATGAAAACAGGAAAAATTCTAACTATGCTTATGGAGCCTTAGAATTAACTCTAGCATATGTACTCACGACGTCTTGGTCCCTGAGTAAATTTCCTGTACAAAGATGCTTCTAAAACTCATGGTAATGATCCCAGGGTAAAATATAAAATATTCTAGGCAGAGGGAAGGAGAGAAGAACTGGGTTGCTGCTAAGCTGCTCGTGCAAGCTGCAAACATGTGGCTGCTTCAACTCCCAGTTAACAAGCTGCAAATG
>WBNM01001459.1:116352-150220 GCA_013399055.1 Ramphastos sulfuratus | reverse complement strand
TCAGCCACATTTTCAAAGAAATTTGTAAGAGAATTTGTTTAATCTCTTAATTCTCAAGTTGAATAAGTAAATCTTTTAAAAAAAAAAAAAAAAAAAAAAAGAGATTAAACAAATTCTCTTGGGAATTTCTTTGAAAATGTGGCTGATGTAATTGTGATTTGTTGTGTACCTATTTTAACCGACTGTGACAGCATAAAAACTTTATGTTCGTATATACTAGCCCGACTGGAGTCGTGTTCTTTCTCTTCCTTTCACTGTGCCAGAATAATACACTAAATTCAAAGATAACTCTTTTGTGAAGAAGCTAGCTGGCATTAAGGGTAAACTGTACATGTAAGATCTCTGAGATCTTTGTAAAGAGCACAGAAAAGATCCAAATTTCATTTATTAGTATTATCTAAAATCTGAAGACAGGAAAACAAATATATCGCAAATCCACATATGAAATGCATATATAAGCTATAAATAAGTTAAGGTGTTGTAGGAGAAATACAGGCAACGTGGAAAAAAAAATTAAACAAAAATCACATTTAGCCATTTAGATAATGGCTCAGTTGATGTAACCTGAGCCAGAAACCGAGTTATTTGTACCTACCAAGGAAACTAAAACGTGGGCTAAATAATAGGGACAATTTTGGTTTTTGGTTTTTTCTCTTTTAATTTTTTGTGTGTCATGTGAAACACCTAAACACTAGAGAAATCCGTCACTACACTTTTATACTGGTCTAAGATTGTGAGTGAAAACCAAAGAACTTGCAAAAAGGCAGTTTTAATGCAGAAAGCCTGAGCGCTGAGCAGAGTGCTGAGACAAGGTTTGCAGTCTAAGCAGGGAGAGAATCACACATACATGCTCTGAAAGCAGTAAAGAGCTAGTTTTATCAGTTGAAAATGCATTGTTCTGAGATTAACTTCTACATCAAAAATGTAATTCTACATCAAAAAAAGAGAGAGAGAGAACAGATATTACACATTGGTGAATGTAATGGGGGGGAGAAATATAAAAAAATGCCCAAAACTATAGAAAGAAAAAAAAAAAAAAAAAAAAAAAATCACTCACCAATGTCTAACAAGAAGTTGTTGGACATGTTCTATAAACGTTTATTAACTATCAGAAGTGATTTTCACTTTGAAAACACAGTTTTCCCCCCAGTCTTTTGAACTTTTGTATTAATGCTGAAAATTTCAAAGTCAGATGGAATAAGAGGAAATGCTGGAATTGCATGACAAAAAACATATATCAAATAATAGTTACTTGTTGATCACTAAACTGCATTATCACTTTCAGAATGCGAAGCACTTATGAACATGACATGCCTTTGTAGTTCTCAGTCAACTCTGTAATGAAGAGCTATGTTAACGCCACCTCAATACATGAGTATCAGCATAAAAATGACAGTAGACTTCTGTGTTAAATTATCACCTCTGAGATGAAATTAACAGGAAGAGTAGAGAGGTAGTAAAGTAAGCAAATCTTTTGTAGTGAAGCGAAGATCTTAATAGAATAAACCATTTAAAATACGAAATGTGAATAACTAAGGAGAGGCATATTCTGAACACTTGGCACTCACAAGAAAATAAGAATGTTATTCATCGCTTAGGAGAGGTTTTCATGGTTTTCAAAACACATAGGTGTTCTAGGTTTCCAAGATAAGCAAGTATGTTATGGTTCAGATAAACAATGACTGAATAATGAATTCCTAGGCTAGACTGTTTAACAATCAATTAATTAAAGTCCACTTTGGGGTCAGAAATGAGAAAGATGTAAGGAAAGAATCTTACTGTGCATACCAATCCAAACTGTGTTCAAGTTTCTTTAATATTAAACAGTTTTTGTATTTTCTGTCTTAGTGACATTCAACTTAACACTGGTACTCTTCCATCAAGCCAAACAACTCTTTCTTCTAAATGACATGAAAGAACATGAAAGACATGAAAGGGTTAGGGGTTAGGGGTTGGGGTTAGAGGTTAGGGGTTAGAGTTAGGGGATAGGGATTATTGGTTAGCTTTAGGGGTTATGGGTTAGTGTCTAGGGGTAGGATTAGGGATTAGGGGTAGGATTAGGGGTTAGGATTAGGGGTTAGGGCTAAACTTTATGGTTAGGGGTTAGGGTTAATGGTTAGGGTTACGGTTAGGGGTGAGGGTTAGGGGTTAGTGTTTGGGTTAGGGGTTAGGGGTTAGGAGTTAGGGTTAGGGGATAGGTGTTAGAGGTTAGGGGTATGATTATCGTATAGGGCTTAGGGGTTAAGGTTAGGGATCAGGGGTTAGGGTTAGGGGTTAACGTTAGGGGTTAGCGTTAGATGAGGTACTAAGAGTAACAGAGCTGTTTATGTAGATATATCACCACTCTTTCCTCCCTTTCACAGGTTTCTTCAGCAGAAATTATAACAAGAACAGCTTTTAATACCATTTTCTAAAGGAACAGGCACAGATGACTCCAGTCTGATATCATCTTGGTCATGACGTGTGTGATTAGCAGCCAAACTGGCCCACTGTGATACCCAGCGTTTACTTCCAGTGACACCAGAAGCTTCCTAAGGAAGAAAAAAAAAAAAGCAGGACAAAAATTACAACTATTTGACAAAAAGCATGTCTTCTTTCTAGGTATTTCCTGAATAGATATCTCAGATACTATTTTCCTGGAAGAAACTGAAAAAAGAGTTTACATCAGTTGATTTTTGAGTTACCAGCTCTAGAACAACAAAGAAACAAAACTTCAGAAGAACAGGAAGAAAAACAGGGTGTGTGGGCCTGTGTTTCAAATTTAAGAACATGCTTCAGGAAGACACTTTGGAAGACCCTCTCTTCAGATGAAATACAATGTTTACTTCATCACAGAAAGACTATTTAAGGACTGAAAGAGTAAGATAACTTATAATAGAAAGAAAAGGAAGATCAGATTATTTCTTTGGCCTAAACAAAAAAAAGAAACAAAGGTTAGTTTTAAACCACTCTAGTGGGTAACAACTAAGTCAATGTAATTAACATCAGATTTTTTTCTTTTTTTTTTTGCACCTGACCTAGAAAGGAAAATTAATGCATCTTCTTATGGTGTGTTATTACAGTATCTAGGTTGTTTTTATTTTAAAAAACAAATTTCTAAATCTAATGCGATGTTATGGTTTTATCAGATATATGTCGTAGCCTTTCTTGCTCGTATCTGCAAAAAATGCAGGCAACTGTTGATGCAGATATATGTGCACATGCAGGCACACACATGGGATGTACATTAAACTATGTAAATGTCTATAAAAAAATTTTGATATTTTATTGGACCCAAAAGTCATTGACTACAGTTCCAGAAGAAGTTTGATAATCACAGGCATGTCATATGAGAAATCACAATTCAAGATCAGAAGAGATAGGAAGGCCACGGAGATACAAGTAACTACTGGAGGAGCTATTTCAAGTGTTGTCTGAAGCTCTGCCGTGTGCATGCTGTTGGCACTTCTATTTGAAACACTGATTTTTGCATAATGCCTTGGGCCACTCTGGGATTCTAGTTCCTGACCAGGAACCAGCTCTATACATTTTATAAAATATATCTAGTAGAAATAGAAAGGTGAACAATGTCATCTAGTGTATGATGACTTATTTCAAATTAAATTTTACTTAAAGATTTGAGAAGACTTGAATTTATGATCTTTAATTTCTCCTGATTAAATGAATGACCCTAATTATTGCAAACAAGTGCAACATCACAAATCCCTATCAGAATACTATGAATGTAGTCAGAGATGTAACAGATCATTTGTTTGAAGTATTATGCACATTTTGACATTGCGAACTAATTTCTTAGAACGAAAACATTCTAAAATTTGAGTCTAATAACAGAGAAGGAAGGCAATTTAATGTTTCTGTTATTCATGGGCGTTTCTAAAAACAATGTAGGGAAAGAGTGCCAGAAGGAGTATTAACAAAAAACCCATGGAGAAATGTGCAGCATTTATGCATTAGTAACTACTGCTGAAGCCTCCTTTTTCTTTTGTATGTCTGAACTTTTCTGTATTTCTTGTCCGTACTAGTGAACTTCCACCTTCAGAAAAACTAATTACGGCCAAGACCAAATACAATCAGTGTCACAATTATCTTTGGCATAGAACTCTCAAACTTACTCCTTGTGTACCACAATCAATTCTAGACACACAGATATGCTATGTATTAGGAACCTAAATTCCACTTCAGAACAGATAATTATATTGAATTTGCAGATGAACTGTAGTAAAGTAACATTTAAACACTGCCAAAAAAATTGTTCTACATAGCAGCGGATGTAAATATAAGGACAAACAAAACTCTGAAAAGTAGTTTCTTCTGATAGTAATTTAGACACATCCCAAAGGTGAAAAGTGTACTGAACACACATTTAAAAATTAATTCAGTTATCCTAATCTTCTTTCTATAACCCACATCAATTTGCATCTTACAGGCTTCAAGTAAGCAATCCAACTCTTGAATACCAAAAGGAATTTTCTAGTCTTTTGGAAGACCTGAATTTACCTAAGAGATACTGTCCTTGTAACTTTGTTAAACATTGTTTACCTTTTGCTTATCACATATAGAAACTACATTGGAGTAATCTTCAGAAAAGAATGCAACTTTTTTTTTTAATGCAGTATGTTGACTTCTAAAAAAAGGCAAGCAGTCTTTTCAGTCAACTCCTGAGAATTGCATTATATCATCCTTTCATTTACTGAAGTGCCATCTTGGAAGCAGCTCTTTTGGTCCTTCCTCACTCTACCTGCTTGAGAACTATATTCCTCCAGGGTTCACAAGTTTTTTTTCTTACTTCCATACTCAATTGCATTTACAGTCAATGTTTTCACATTTGTTCCTGGAACAACAGTGACATCTGTCTCAAACTGTTCTTTATGTCATGTTCCATTTTACTGTTTTTACACTGTAATGCACAGCAACTGTGCTCATCTCCACTATTACTTTGCTAGATGAAAATGAGCTGTATCAGTTTATTTGTGTAAGGTAAATCTCCATTTCCTTAAGAATCTGAACAGACTGCTTTGTATCTCCTCTAGTCTTGTATTCGCCCTTAACCAAGAACAGTAATAACTCTAATGCTAGTATTTAAAAAGAAATTTCATCAGCACTTTCTACCAGTATTATTGGAGACAGTGCTGCCCTTTTCTACAATACATCTTCCAGGATATCCAGGAATCCTATTAGTCCTTTCACAACCATATCACATCGGTGACACAGTCATCGTATGACTCAGTATGCCTCTTAAGTTCAAACAAGTAAGTATCAAACTTTGGATTTAATGGTTTGCTCAACAGGACAGGAAATTAATGTAATTAGAGAAGACAAACAAAAGGAAATACAGCCTGTAAATACACACAGCAACTCTCCACTTCCAAGCAGCAATGTAGCAAAAGGTCACATGAATGTAGTTACTCAGTATTCAGAATGTCAGTAGTATTATTTGTCTTCAGTGGGAAAGACATGAAACAGGCATTCCGAACAGGAAAAGGAACACTGTAGTCAGTGTCACTGATGACCCTGCGAGTGCAGAACTGGGTTTCTACCTGTGCTGCAGCCTTAACAAAAAATTTTAAAAACACCACAAACCAAAGCCAGGTGTGTCCTTAAGAAGCACACCAAAGACAATATTGATAAACCATGTACGTTATTTAAGAACTGTGGTTAGCACAGATAACTGGCCACTGAAAATTAAATGGAAGCTGAATGGACAAATCAATAGCCCAAATGTCTGGCATGCTTTCACTAACCAAGTTCACAGAGTACAAATATACAACAATAACACCACCACCAATCTCTTTGTTTTCTATCTTACGCAATTCTTTTTTTTAAATCACACTTACCTTGGTTGGCAAGTGGCAGCTTATAATGCAGAAAATAAAAACATTTAAATATTTTAAATGGATGAATTAGTAAGTTTTACTGCTAGTTGTAATGATTGAAAAGGCAAGAATCAGTGCATCCAGGCTCAAACAAACTGTGCCACACATTTGCTCTGCATTTTATTTACTCTTACAACATATATAGAACTCCAAAGTACCAAAGCTTGTCACATCAAAGGAAAAATCAAGAATTTCCTTACAAGAAAATCAAGTTTTTAGGTCTTTCTCAAGCACATAATTAGCAATACTTCACAAGCACTGTAAAGTTCAGAAATGTACGTCCTAAGTAATCTTTCAACCCTGAAAATCTTCATTATTTCCAAAGGCATCTTTTTTCCATCTTTCTGAATTGAAGTATCTTAAATTTTTATTCTCTGTTTTTTCTACATCACTCATGTTCTGAATTTGTTTCATTCTGCTAAATCATCTACAGGTACAACTGTGATCAGCAGCTGGGAACATCCACCCACAATTTCAGAGGATTCAAGCCTGGAACACTGAGTGACCCTAAAGTTACCTGACTGTTAAGCCAAAATCTTCAAGGAGGTTCATTAGATTGTGATCTGCAGCTCAGTAATGCAGTAAGTTTTCCAAAACCCACAAGCAGACAAGTTTGTATGTAATATGAGATAACTACATATTTTACACACATTTGCCTCTCCCTTTCCTAATGACAAAACAAAACGAGTTTAAGTTTTGGTAATAAGACTTTAAATATTAAAATCTTCTTTCAATAATTATCTTCACGATTGTTTTCTTATTATGCTACTACAAAACATACTTCTAATAGTTTTCTTTCTTATTTCTACATATGTATCATCCAATTTCTGCTGTTAACGCTTTCTGGTAAACTTTTTCTCCATATTTTTCTGTCCTCAACTCTTCATACCCTAACACTTGCTAGATCTACCTGGCTTTCACCAGTTTTCCTTATTTTTTATCCCCTATTATCTTGTAAATTACCTTGGAATTATCTTGTAAATTGAGACTATGCCAAATAATTGATTCCTTTCCCAATACACAAAGACCTATTCAGCAAAGCACCGATTGTAACAAAAATGCATCAATTCTTTTAACTTCAACCTAAATCAGAGTGAGTTTTAGTATGCTGTTGCCAGGATTCTTAAACCTGCCCTGTGAGTGTAGATGATGTCCCTTTGACATAACCCTGTTATTTGCAAAATGTAACACCTGGAAAGGTCAGCTATGTTCACAAAATTAATCATATATTCTTCTTCTGTTTATGATATTATAGAAAAAAATTAATACTTTCAATAATATAATACATAAAAATTGATACAGCATAGAAGGCTGAATCACAGAACATTAGAGGTTGAAAGGGACCTCCAGAGAGCGAGTCCAACCCCCCTGCCAAAGGCAGGAATGCTGCAAAAAGCATGAAAAAGGAGAAAAGACTGTGGTTATAAACCCAGGTGCAGAAGCAAGGTGACAAAGTTTGTTAAATTCTTCCACCACATGCTCATGCTTTATGGCAATAATTTACTTGGAAGTAGTAACCTTAGAGAAACTATTCAGAGATTAATCTAAACACAGTATCGTACCTAGTATATCAAATCTGCACAGTAGCTAATATACAACCACAATAAAGCACATCTTCTCTAGGAGAAACAAGATTCCTAGATATCAAACCCATTGTATTTGCATGGCAGGCACAGAGTCACATTCTAAGCTCTTGATATATTCCAGAAAATCGGCTTCTTTATAAAGTTAGCTAATTTACAAGATCATACTTCAGAAATAGTTCACTATGGCAAGCAGAATTAACATGTCATGCTTTGTTATTGTTACCAGATTAATTCTGCTCCAGTGTGAGCCCATTCTGTTCTGAACACACTTCAAGTTAGTGAATCCATCACAACGATTTCAGAATGTCTCACAAGATTTCAGTATGCAATGCAATTAACATCTAGCTTGTGCGCATATTCTGAGCCACGTATAAAGAATAAGCATTTTCATTTGCGTAATCTTGCACCAATTGATTCAATAATACTGCTTCTGAGTCAACTAACCAAAGTGACTTCTCAGGAGTAGCATCTCACTTGAGAATTCAAACTGTGAACATAAAAACCTGAAGTCCTCTGGCTTCAGAAAAAAAATCTGAAATGTAATGGCCACCATTTCTTTTTTCTGCTGACTTTGTATCACACATTAAATGCATATGTATTTTTGCTGAATTTTAATTTAGCTACTTGCTTTGGGCTATAAAACATAATCAGTTTTTCCTCAGTTATGCTGCATAACTTCCAAGAAGTGCATATTGTGCAAATGTTATGTTGCAAATACAAAGTTACAAGAAAGCTCCTACTACATTTCCAATACATTAGTATTAGTGCACACAGAAATGTAGGAAAGCTTAAAACATCTTCACAAGGTAACATGCCTGTCTCTGACAGAAGTTTTGATAATGCAATAAAGGCCCAAGAAAAATAGAATATTCATAGATCTAAGCTAATTTTTTCGAGGCAAGGTTTTGTTTGTTGTTTTACACTTACTGGTTACTTATTAGTGCTCTCTCTTATTGGAAGAAAAAATATGACCATCAAAAATTAAATTCTACCTCTGTGTCAAGAAATCCAGTTGTACTCAGTGGTCTTTTTTCTTCCAGCACTATTGTAGTAGAATTTATAGCCCAATCTTTTACTAAATCTTTCTGGTTCTCGTTGATAACAGGCCTATTATAATCCTGGCTGTCATCCACTCCAAATACCTGAAAATGAAACAAACCATTACATACATTAACCCAATACCATCCTGATATGATGTTTGATGTTAATGGATGGATGGTGGCATGCTGAATAGTGAGTTCATATAGTTTTGTTGCATTATGCTTATCTGTCGCCTTGATGAAATCTACGAGTATCTACAGCAATTTAAAAAAGAACAGAAATCTATAGCAACACTGAAAAAATCAGAAACTGCTAGTTGGAATGGTCAGATATGGAAAAAAAAGACACTGATGAAACAAACAAAAAGTAAAGGCAAAATCATTACCAAAAAACATTTTACAGTCTGATTTCCCAAGTAAGGAAAAAACCCCTAGAACCATCAAATTGTCAGATTTTTGCTATTATCTAGTGAAAATAAGAAACACAAATACTTACATCCGCAACTAATATGCTTATCAAACTATTTCTCTAAAATGAAATTTCTGGGTTTAATTTGATAGGGACTTATCACATGTTAGAAGCCCACCAGGTCTCAAAAACCATGTAATGTAGGCTCATCTCATTCAAAATGTGACTTGCCATAGTTCTTCACGTATTGTTTCCTACTGATTTTTATATTAATCCATTCTGCTTGTGATAGAATAATTTTCCCATGCCATCTAAAAAAAATAATGCTTTCAGAGAAAAATACTAGAAAAATGTTATTATCAAGGAATAATAAAAAGACTTAAGCAGGAAAGGCAGCATATTGTCTGTCAAAATTCTCATGAGTCATATATACTAAGGAATATTAATTTCTTTCAGAATTTATGTATACTTCAAAGATATTTTATGGGATATTTTGTATTTTGGAAACTTAATTTGTAACATTCATGAATTTGTGTCTAAGAAATAAATTTTTATTTACTGCTTAGAATCTGCACATTAAAAAACCCATACACAATAAAAATGGAAAAACCACAGACATACTAAGTTTTGTCTTAGAGAAAAACAAAGAAAACAAAGATATTACCTTCACCGATGTTATCCTCCTGTAAAAAATACTACTAGCGCAAAATAGAGAAAGAAATAAAGAATTATTTCCCCCTGTTTTCTAAGTAGGTTTTGCACTGCAAAGCTAGAGGCCTGGTTTACAAGTTCTGAGCAAGGTTAGTGTATTTGAAATGGATTTACCACTAGGTGGCCACAAATCACAATGTTTTTTAGCATCTGAGATGCAGCTGAAGAGGGGAAAAAAAATAAAAAAGGGAAAAAAACACCCAAACAATTGGGCACTATGCAATTTTAAATACCCCAAAACATGCTACTATAGCATGTATACATTTTTAACTGAGGAAGCTTTTTCAAATGCATTGGATGGGTATTTTTCTCTTGTGTGAAAAGTCTGCTTTCTGCAATTCTAAAATTCAGACAATACTCCCCAGTTTTCAATGAATACATAAATCTTCTCTAGCTACGCTGATGCACAAGTTGCTTAAGTGTATTCATCAATATTTCTTTTATTTAAAAGAAGTATGACATAATCTAAGTTTCCTCTTTAATAATAGTTTTGATTTGTGGTGTTCTAGCTGTTTTTGAAGATACAAGCCAGCTATCACCCATTGTCTCCTTTCTTTGAATATACTGCTATGCTGCAGACACTTTTTTCCTTCCATTTTGCACATTTTTTAAAAATTAAATTCTGATTTTATTGCAAAAACACTTGAAGGAAAGTAGGAATTTAATGCTTCCATATTTAATCAGGACTACAGGATTAAATTGATGCCTGTAAATTACTCTACATTATCACAGAATTAATAGGGTTGGAAGTGACCTCAATAATCATCTAGCTCAAACTCCCCTGCCATGGGCAGGGACACCTCACACTAGATCAGGTTGCTCAGAGGCCCATCCAGCCTGGTCTTAAAAAAAAAAAAAAACAAAAAAAAAAAACCAACAAAAAAACCCCCCACCAACATTCAGGGATGGGGCTTCCACTACCTCCCTGTTCCAGTGTCTCGCCACCCTCACGGTGAAGAACTTCTTCTAACATCCAGTCTGAATTTACCCTCCTCTAGCTTGCTCCATTCCCCCATGTCACCTGATATCTGAAAAAGTCCCTCACCAACTGTCTTGTAGGTCCCGTTCAGATGCTGGAAGGCCACAATAAGGTCTCCCCAGAGCCTTTTCTCCTCCAAACCAAACAACTCCACCTCTCTCAGCCTGTCCCCATAAGACCGGTGCTCCAGCCCTCTGATCATCCTCATGGCCCTTATCTGGGCACATTCCACCATGTCCGTATCTTTCTTATAACAGGGGTTCCCGAACTGGAAAAATGCTCCAGGTTGGGTCTCACAAGAGCGGTGTAGAGGAGGAGAATCACCTCCCTTGACCTGCTGCTCACACTACCTAGTGTCACATTATCTAGTAGCACATTCTTTTACTGTGTTGAATTATCACAAACAGTAGCACCTAAGGCTTCTTTATCCAAGTCTTATCTTTTCTAATACTGAAGTATTATTTAGGCAAATTTTGTTATTTTTCTTTAATGACCAAAATTACTGCAAAATCAAAGTTGAGTATTTCCTATTTGTTTCTGTGAAAGGTAACATGGGCAGCAGTAAGACCCAAATAAAAGATTTACCTTCTAATACTACTCCTAATGCTTCTTCTCTCTATATAGTGGGGATCTCACAAGCCAGAAAAGCAGGTATTAATACATTTTTAAATAGATGTAATTTAAAAATTAAACTACCAGAGAAAGATATTTCAAAGCTAACAGCTTCCCATAAGTGATCATTCTGGAAAGGTTAAAAAGTTTCTTGCCCTGCTCCGTCCTTTTGTTTATTTTTTTATGAAATGACATTTTAGCAGAAAGATTATGAAATGTAAAGCATTCATGATGTCATAAAGTTAAAAAACAAAACAAACAAAAAAAAACAACATCCCCCACTCCACCCCCCAATATTAATTTTCATAGAATCCAGGAAATCTAACAGGCAAAAGTCTAGGTACTGCAATGAAAACTACAGTGGTTGAGCTGTCAGAAATACTGTCTAAACTGTGGTGATGGTGTTTAAAAATAACTATTGTTATGAAGCATGAAACAATTTCTGTTACAAATCAGCACATTTCAAACAGCAAGGGAACAACAACAAAGCTGTAGAAAGTCAAGCACCATGTGTGAAATGTAGTCAATGTAAGTTTATCCAACTAGGTGACCTTTTAAGTGAATGAATTAAGAGGTGATAATCAGACTACATACAGTTTTGGTCTCTCCAATACATTAACTGTCAGACACTGTCTAATTGGAAGGAACTCTAGGTGGGCCAACAAGATAGTCAAGGTTGAAGCATGTTCCCTGTAGGAGGAAGTCTGAGGAAGCTGTATTTGATTAGATTTGGGGGTGTTAAACAGCAGCCCTCCAGTACCTGTAGGAGTGTATTAATGCTCTTCACAGTGGTGCACGGCCAGAGGACAATCAAGGTTTACAAAGGATATAAAGTAAAGCTTTTTCACTCTGGGGACAGCCTACCATAGCTGACCCTGGTTTGGGGAGAAGTTGGACAAGAGCTCTCCTAAGGTCCTCTCCAGCTTATGTGATCTTATTATCTATGATCACTGTTAGTAAGGATCACAGCTTTGCACCTGCTAGCTCAAACAGTCAGTCTCAAGAAAGGCCAAAGGAAAATCCACAATTTCTCCACTGCAGAACTGCTAACACTATGGCTGACATATAATGAAGTCTCCTAAATTAGCATGGAAAAAAGAAGCTCCTCACACACTCTTTTCAATTTCAAAGCAATAAATGGTAAGCTTTCCAAAGATACCCCTATGGTAAGCCATTTACACTCTGTGATTCCATCAGTAAAACGACAGGACAAAACAGCAGGCTAAAAATATAGCAAGTCCCAAAGCATGATGCTGTTACTCACTGGAGTGCAAGCTCAGCTTGAAGAGTACAGACAGAGGTGAAGTACAAAATAACTGATGGCAAAAAAAATTGCACTTTGATGTAGATACTGATGTACTCCATCACTTTATCTCAGTAAGGGTTTTTCCAGTATTGTAAATTAGAATAACTTCATCTACATAAATCAGTAATTTTTTAAAAATTATTTATCACAGTATACAGTAAATTGGTTGTTAGAGTTACTCATAAGACAGAAAAGACAAAAGGCAAATGTTTTCTTCCCACCTTTGAGAAAACATGCTAAGTCAGAATACAATGCCTAAGCTTGCTCTGTGTTTAGCTAACACATGAACTGTGCTTAACTGTTGCTTTTAATACTTTGTTTTTGTTCTTGGCAGTTATCCTAGCCATCCCAGGCAAACAGATTGTGATCTCTGCAGGGTGTATCTTGTGAGTAGCCATGGACTTTCACAAGAGCTGCTCATGCTCTGTTAACTATATACTGAAGATAGAGGATCAGATGCCAGGATGCTCTCATATAAAAAAACTACATAAGCAAATGAAAAGAAGCAACAGGCCAAGTCAAATAACTTCATCTTACCAGATACCAGTTACATACTTACATGCATATATATTTTGTACCTGTTTTCTACAGCAAATAATTCATTTTCCATACAATTCCAAATTCAGAAAGAAACGGTATGTTTAGAAATTGTAAGACTCCTCCTCACAAAAGGAAAAAATAAATTAGAAAAAGCTTCTGAACTCTTGACAAAAGTTATACGTTCAGAAAATTTGATAGGCTTCAACTGTTCTACTGGTTTTTTTTCAGCACTGCATTCATAAAATAGAGTCATTTTGCAACAAAGACACTCTGAGGGGCTAAAAGGCATTCCTTCTTAAAAAAACTTTTTAAGTAATGGTAAAAGTAATTGAACTCAGAGGGTATGAAAAGACTGAAAACCTGAAAGAAATTTTCTGAAAATAGATTTATCTGTCCTGGTTCCTTAAACACTCAGTGAAATATGGTGAGATTTCCCCTCCCCCCGCCCCCAACTTACTTCCTCCCTGATGACACTTTTCAGCTAGTTTGCCATTTATAATACTGCAAAAACATGCAGTTCTGTAACATGTAAGTTAACAAGAGGAGTTACACACATATTGTGTTGTAGTGAAAAAACATTTCCTCTCCCTACTCCATTTGCACTATAAATATAAGTTTTGGGATGAATATAGTTTTAGTAAAAGAGTCCAGAATATGTGTTTTCTAATAAAGTTTAAAGATAAACTTCTGGATTGGACATACAGCTCCATGTTTCAAAAACCAGTCTCTGTGGTGCATTGCACACTATTTACTAATGATGGAAAAACACCTGAATTAGTTTGTACTTCTCATAGAACTAAACCTATATCCAATTTTTACAGTGAAACAAAATACCTACTTAGGATTTTGTGACTCTTTCTTACAAAATATTTAGCATAACATTGATCTTAAAGTTGGCAGTCAATAATTCTTAATTTAACAGTTCTTTTATGCTTAGCACAATGTTTCATGCTATCTATAAGACTACTGATAAAACTTCTATGTTGCAAACCTTGAAGATGAGATCTAGTAAACAAGCTTTATGAACACTTACAGCAGTCATAACAAAAAAAAAAAAAAAAAAATCATTCAAAAGTACACAGTCCTTGAAGAACACATTAGCCAGTAACATAATACAGTTGTGAAGAAAGACACCACAGGAGTAAAGAGAGCAAGAAGATTTCACTTTATTACTGCATTTCAGATATTTTTTGATAATATGTATATGAATGGGAATCTAAAGTGAAAAAGTCAAAACAAACTGAAATTTCAGTATCATGGGCAGAAAGATGCAGAAAATGAAAACGGAGAATTTGCTGCCTGTATGAACACCAGCACAGCTTTCCCTCGAAAACTGTTATTCCACATTTGTAAAAAGGAAAATGGAATCTTTCTCACGATCATGTCAATAGAATAATTTATGTACACTTTTTTGATAGCAGATAATCAAATAAAATTAAAGATTCTAATATCCACATTGAAAACAAAGTGACTACTACTGTGGCTTATCTATCAACATAAATGAAGACTTTAAAACAGCATCCTTTACCAATTTAAGATATGAGATTTAAACATGACCTAAAATACAAACCTTATTTTGCAAATAAAGAAACCTTTATTTAAGCCCAGCATTTCCATATGTATATAAGCTGCTGTAACCTTCCCTGGCTTAGCTGTGCTAATGAGAAGTGAAACAAACAGAACCTTTGCTCTGTTTCTTCCATTCTCATGCATACACAGCAGTTTACCTCTGCTGTAGAATCACAGAATGGATTGGGTTGGAAGGGACCCTCAAAGGTCATTTTGTTCAACCCCCCCCAGCGGCAAGCAAGGACATCTTAACTACACCAAATTGCTCACGGCCCCATCAAGTTTGACCTTGAACGTCTCCAGGGATGAGTTTTCCACCACATCTCTGGGCAATCTGTTTCACTGTTCCACTACCCTCACCGTAATGAATTTCTTCTTTATGTCCAACCTAAATCCACCTTTCACTAGTTTAAAACCATTGCCTCCTCACCCTGCTGTTACATGCCCTTTCTAACAGTTCCTCCCCAGCTTTCTTGTAGGTCCCCTTCACATACTGAAATGCTGCTATAAGGTCTCCCTAAAGCCTTCTGTTCTCCAGGACAAACAAACCCTCTCAGCTTGTCTTCATAGGAGAATTGCTCTGATGATCTTCATGGCCTTCCTCTGGACCTACTCCAGCCAGTCCACGTCCTTCCTGTTTTGAGCACTCCAGAAGTGGACACAGTAATCCAGGTGAGGTCTCAGCAGAGCAGAGTGGCACAATTATCTTTCTCAGCCTGCTGGCCATGCTTCTTTTGATGTAGCACAGGACACAGTTTGCCTTCTGGGCTGCAAAGTGCACACTGCTGGCTTATGTCCAGCTTCTGATCCACCAGTAACCCAAGTCCTCTGATGCAGGGCTGCTCTTGAACTGATCATTCCCCAGCCTGTATTGGTACTGAGAATTGCCCTGTCCCAAGACCCTGCACTTAGCCTTACTGAACTTCATTGGATTCTCTTGAGCCCTCTTCTCCAGTCTGCCTAGGTGCTTCTGGATGGCATCCTGTCCCTCAGTCATGTCAACAGAATCAGCCAGCTTGGCATCACCAGCATACTTGCTGAGGGTGCAGTGAGTCTTGCTGTCTGTATCACTGATAAGGATATCGAACAGGACTGGTCCCAATACAGACCTCTGAGGGTCACCACTTGTCATCTGTCTCCATCTGGACATCAAGCAGTTGACCACTTGCCTTTGTATGTAACATGCCTGCCAATTCCTTATCCACTGAACAGTCCACACATCATATCCATTTCTCTCCAGTTTACAGAGAAGGATGTTGTGGAGGACTGTGTCAAAGACTTCACAAAGGTCCAGATAGATGACATCTGTTGGTTTTCTCTTGTCCACTAACGTAGTCGCACCATTGTAGAAAGTCACTATGTCGTGAGGCAGGACTCACCCTTGGTGAAGGAATGCTGGCTCTCTCAAATCACCTCCCTGTCCTCCATGTGCCTTGGCACAGCTTTGAGGAGTAACTGTTCCTGGGCACAGAGGTGAGACTGACAGGTTGGCAATTTCCAGGGTCCTCTTTTACACCCTTATTAAAAATGGGTGTCATGTTTCTTCTGGTCACCAGGGACCTCACTTGACTGCCAGGACTTTTCAAATATCACAGAGAGTGGCTATGCAACTACATCAGGACTCTGGGATGCATCTCATTAGGTATCAGATTTATTTATATTCAGGTTCCCTGGGTAGCCCCAAGCCTTAGTGGGAGGGACTTTACCCATCTTGTCCTCACCTAGTCATCCATCAATTTGGGAGGGGGGAGGAGTGAGGTTGCCAGTTGTTAAGTTCTAGAAAGTATTTCCATTCAGTAATACCCTGAAATGAAATTAGTTGAAGAATAACAAACTAAAACCCCCTACACAAAACACAAGAAGGACTCTCCCCAAGAAAACTGAAGAGCATGCAAACAACTCACTGAGTTGGCTTTTTTTTTTTCCAAATTCAATAGCCTCTGAGTGTTTCAGATTCCAAACTCATCCAAAATGATTTGCACCTAAATTTATTAAAATTTGTTACTGGTAGTTGCTTGCTTTATTGAAAAAAGGAACTTCATTAGCCTGATAATTTTCAGTCTTTTTATATCAAGAAAAAGGAAGACAAACTATAGAAACATCATTCTGAATTCTTTCATCCACTGATGGACTTACCTAAGAATGTTTTTTAATCTGATATGACTACTAAGAACAATTTCCTTCTAATACAACAGATTTGCTTTCTTTAAAGAATGTAAAAAGAAAATTAGAGAGCTATGTGTGAACAGAAAAAAATCACTGAATCTATCTAAAGGGTGGGACAGCTAGATGTGATGAAAAAATCCTACCCCTTTTCTTCTTTACACATGGATGAGAGTGCTCTCAGTGCTATTTTAATATGAGCTCTACAAGTAGTAACAGTCAGCATCTATTATATAATCGTAATTTTCTTTCATATTATTAATATTTTTATTTTCTAAATCTGTTTGCCTACTAAATCCAATCTTTTCTATCCATTTAAGTGACATGTGAAAACCTAGATGCAGAAATATCAGCTAGCAAAAGAGCTTTTAGGAAGCAAGGTTTATTGCTACTTTTCAAGTGTTCTCTATTTGTGAAGATCATTATGACAACTATGCATTTATACTTCAAAAAACACAGGAGTTTGTGAGAAGCAGCACCAGCCCTGATCAGAATATATATTTTGTAAAATAATGATGACGGAGGACAATATGGAAGCCAACGGTACAATAAAAATGCAATTGAACTAGTGACACGAGGCAGATGTACAATATATATTCATAACAACAGTGCTAGAAGTATTCCCTCTGTCTCTGCATATCAAAAACATCAATAGGATTTGAAAGAAGCAATGTCAAGTTACTACAAAAATAAGTAAGAAGTCTTAGAATGGTGTTTTGGAGAAAATTTGAATAATATGAGATAGAGTTTGTATGCGTGTGTGTGTGTTACTTGTGAAAAGCATGGATCCTATGTAAACGCATGGATATTGTGGAGACAGCATTCTCACCAGCTAACTGAGAAGCAAAGGCACCTACAGTGGGCTAGAGCTGAAGACAGCAACTGTTTCCAAATTATAACCACTATCTCTACAATTGCAGCTCTGAAAACTCTTTCCATTCAGAAATACCATGAAGTGAAATTTGCTTAAGGAAAAAACAAACAAACAAACAAACAAAATCTACTAAGGTATACTCATTTCCCTACAACTGTAGTTTTCCATTTTGACATTTGTCCTGGACATACAGATCTATATATACTGCATTTAAAAGAGAAACAACTAGGAAATCTTCTTATAATGACTGCCTCTCTGTCTGTCTCTGCCTAATAACACTGCCTGAGATGGCTCATAATCTATACAAAATTGTTGTTTGTTTGGGTTTTTATTGTTGTTTTTGATTTATCTGTTAAAAATATATATTTTTAGTTACTCTTGCAGATGTTTGTTTGGTTCTAAGAGACAAAATACACCAATTCTAAACATAACTGACCTGTTCAAAGCTGGCCACGAGGCAGATATTTACTTCCTCTGACTAGATCTTTAACATTTATGAATAAAACTCAAATAACAGTACAGAAGAAACCACTATTCTTATTCCTGAATCTTATTAAATATTAGACAGTATTAAGACGTAAACAAATTTTCTGTTTCCAGATGTTACTTTTTTCTGGTTTCCAAAGAAAATCTGACATAAAATTATACTTCAACAAAAACAAGACTAATACATTTTCTGATGCTACTTAATTAAAAATTTGTAGCTTAAGAATTCAATGAAGATATCTGTAGTCGAGTCAAAGCAATGGCGTTCTTTAATAGTCACTTCCTTCATTTGGAATGCTTTTAGTTCTCAGAAATTCTCTGAATACTGACTCAAAGTCCAAAGTCTTTTTAAGAATACAGAGAATGCAAAACCATTATGACGATTATATTGAAGGCAATTATCTTCATTCTAATCCTCCCTGCACTGATGCTCCATAAACATTTTCTCAAAAATAAAACCAGACGTAATAAAGATTTCCTATTTCCCTACTGTGTCACCTTTTTTCCTACAAAATGAAGCTAGCTTGTCTTTCGAAAAAATGTTTTTCAACATTTACACAAAATTCATTCTAAATGTATTGGTTCAGTTCCAAAAAAGTTTTAGATATACAAAATCAATCCTTAAATAGTTCTCTAACAATGTGATGGATTTCCTGTTAAATTGGTCACAAAACTCTCTAGAATTGGATAGTAGCATTCGATAACAATGTATTGTTTAGAAAAGCACAACAGAAAAAAAACCCCAAAACATCAGATTCAGTTAAGCCAAGAGATTAAATATGCTTCTCCTACTCTCAGCCACCTGTTGAATGCCAAGAATTATTTGCAGTTCTTTAACTGCAAATATGATTGTTATTTATATTGTTACCAAGAAGCAAAAGTTACTTGGTCAGGGTAAGATTCATAGGCCGAGCGAAACATAAACTTATATTCAAACTAGAAAAGTAACATTGCTATCACAACATTTTTTGAAAATTAAAGGATTTTTCTATCTGCTGTTATTAAGAGACACTGAAATTGAAGTTACTGTTATTGAATATACTTTTTTTGTAATTATAGAGAACATTTATAAACTATTTCTATATGAAAATTCAGATGGAACCAATTTACATACTGAAAAATATATAGACAGCCAGGATTTTAAAGAACAGGTGAATATTTCCACAGGCACATTTAGAGTAAAATCTAACAATTCTCACAAAAATACCATTTAACTGAATTACCTAGTATTCTTACACTACTTAAGTCTTGTGAAAATACATTTAAACTACTAAACTAAAAGAAAGTTTTATCAAACAGGAACAAATTTTAGCCAAACGTCTGCTGCCGCTTTTATGATATCCCCGCTGCTATAGACTGCATTATTGTGGCAGCTTTCATTAGTAACATGTGTAAGTGGTAGACTGTTTGCCCACGCATCGCATATTGCTAAAATCAGTACGCATTTTATGTTTCTCACCTTGTCAATCATTTTACGGGCTTCCATTTCTTCAGAATTGGGATTTTCCAACTCAATAGTGTAAGTACCTTTGTCACTCTGGTCATCTTCATTGTCCTTTTCAGTAGTAGAAGAAATATGTTGGCTTTTCAATTTTTTGTCCATCTCCTGGTTTTGACTAGGCCTATGGCCAAGGCTTCCTGAACTCCTTAATAATGCAGCTTGTAAGACAGGTAAAGCAGCGGAGGGTTCTTCTGATTTTTGCTTTAGAAGTTTTGCATGAACACCATGTACTGCTCTGTGATGTGATGAGCTACTCTGCACAGATGAAGGGGCTGCTTTCTCTCCTGATGTAGGTTTCGCTCTTTCAGCTCGCACATGAGGTGTTGGAGATGGAGATTCTGTGCACAGAGCTGCTACATTCTGAGAAAAAGAGTAAGAACGTCTCTTTCGAGGATGGTCTTCATCAAAAAATTCAATCATAAAGGCAGTCTGACTCAAACCAGCCTGCTCTTGATGCTTTTCTGTTAAATGGACTTTCTGGTGTGACTTTTTCAGCTCTGTATGATGATGTCTCAAGTGTTCTTCAAGTGCCGCCCGCTTAGTGTAATGCCGGTGTGCACCAGCATTTTCTGAATCACTTTGTGTACCATCATCATGCTTATTTCCTGCAAGCAAAGAAAAATATATAGCACTATGAAACAACATGAAAAAAAAAAAATCAACTCAAAACACATACAAAAGAAATAGACAAACTAAGAAAGAAAGAATTTCGAGTTGGTTTTCTGTTTAGATTCCAATAGCTTTCAGTACCTGGGCTCTGCAAATTTCGTACAGCTCCTGGTAACACGTTCATTTTACTATCAGTCAACAAAACATTGCATAAGTTGATCAGAAACAGCAGTGCATTTGAATTACCCTTTTCACCAATATTCTTATCAGAAACGTAAAAAAGCCAGTATTTTACCAGCAGTACTATAGTATGTTTCTGATTCATATGAATTCTGTTACACAGCTAGTTGATTACAAATGATTACTGAAACATTCTAGGCAGGTTAGAGAGGGAAAAAGAAAACCCTAAATAGTCCTTCCGGTAACTGAAAATACCCACTGAGAACCACAGTTCATATTGCTGGATTCCTCACATTTACAAGAGTTTACAATGAAAAATCTCTACTGAGAATTGGAATGAATTCTTTATTACTCTTTCCAATAAGTACAATTTTTTCCATCATTCACTCCTCTCAGCATCTGATGTATGCACGTAAAATGGTTGTTATTACTTATTCATTCCACATATTAGAGATCTATGAATAAAAATTATGTATTTAATATATCAGATATATGCCTATGACTTTGTCATAACTGAAAATGCATGGGAAGGCCGGATACCACAGAATTACAGAACTGCCTAGATTGGAAAAGATCTTTAAGATCAGGTCTGATCATTAACCTAATGCTGACAAATCCTTGACTAAACTACATCCCTAAGCACTACATCTAAGTGACTCTTAATTACCTCCAGGGATTACCACCACTGCCACGGGCAAGTTGTGCCAATGCCTGATCACCCTTTTGGTAAAGGAATAATTCCTAATATACAATCTAAACTTCCCTGGGCACAACTTCAGGCCATTGCCCCTTGTCCCATCACTTGTTACTTGGTTTAACAGACCAATCCCCATCTCTCTAAACCTCTTTCAGTTAGTTGAAGAGAGTGATGTCTCCCCTAAGCCTCATTTACTCTAGGCTAAGCAACCCCAGTTCTCTTAGCTGCTCTGCATAAGACATGCTCTAAGCCCTATTCACACATAGCAAGTCACATTTGACACATGCAGTGAAAGTGTCAACGCTTTTATCTCAGTTCATGGGAAAGAACATTTTTATTTTCTTCGAACTCTTCTCGATCAAGACTCACTCATGTATGCACAGAATGTACAATTTTATTTTTTTTATTCTCAAAATGACAGCTTTTTTAATGTTTTCTCTCTTATATAGTTAGGATATGCAGTTACTATCCAGGTCAATAGCAATTGCATACTGGAAAAACTTACTTATCAGACTAATAGTACTGAATACACAGCTGAAATTCTGACTTACGTTCCCGTTTAATACTTATTTGTACAGTGTCTCAAAAAATATTTTGATGGTTCATATACTTCTAAATAATAAAAATATACCAAGATCACAATGAAAAGCATAGAATTTATTTTTAGCAGTGTGACATCAGAACAGGATATCTTTAGAAAAAGCTGAGAAAACCCGAAAATGATAGGTATTTTAAATTAAACTTTCAAAGTAGCTATGTGTATTCTCTACTTTTATGATTCAAAAAGGTACAAGGAACAAGTAAGAATATAAACAGATCACAGAAGATTACAACAGTCAGATACTCAGATATTTATCATGGCCATGTGCACAAAATTACTTGCGCCTCTTTCAGATGAAAATTTATCAGACTTCGAGTTTCTGCCAGAAAAAGCCCTTTATCAACATGATACTGTTAATATTTTAAAGAATGTTCAGGAATATAATACAGTATCATGAAGACTGAAGAATCCTCTTTCATATACCCTACAAGAACTACTATAATACCATCTTCATGCTACCACACTGAATTATGTTTTTAAAAGTTTAGTTTTTTGCTTAATTTAGAAGAGTCAGCCTTAAAGCTGACATTTTATCAGTAAGACAAAGCATTTTGTACTCAGTTCCAGCTGGTTTAAAAGCTAGATGTTGCAGAATCAAGAAAAATGGGAACTTCAGGTTTAGCTTGCTGAAATTAGAAAATGAGAAACTTGAAAAAAGTTCTTCAGAAGTTTTCAAACTCTGAATGGCACTGAAATCTTCATCAGATCATCAGAACCACTTTCTTCTCTAAGCAGAATACAAAAAGAAAGCACACTTATCAGGCTTAACCTGGTTATCTGAAGTGTCACTATCAGCAGTAAATGAGTGTGTATAAATCACCTCCACTCAGTAGCCACATTCCTATAGACACAATATTCTGCAAGCTTAGTGTAAAAATTGAAGCTCTTTGTCTATTCTAGATTCCTGACTCATAAACAATTGATTTCAGTCGAGTATCTATATGATGTATTCTTTGCTATAAATTATTTATAGAGCATATGAATATTCACAGCATATAATGTATTGGAAGAGCTGCTAGAAGTATAAAATGAGCTTTGTTTCTAAAAGGCATTTTTTTTTTAAAGTCATGCATGGGAAAAAAGAAACATATAAACTTTACCTAATATTTCCAAGATCAATGTTCTAAATATCTGATGTTTTCAGCTGTAATAGAATACCTCCAATTAGAATACTTACTATAAGATGGTTTATGATTTAATTTCCTAACTTCTTTCTAAGATTTAATACTGCAATCAAATTTCCCAGCACAGATCCTCGCCCATAGTGAAGTATCTGTGATTTCAGCTGAAGACCACAAGAGCTCAGGCATCCAATTACTGGATGTTGGTGAAGAATCGTTGCTTTCAGAAATAAGCATAGCTGGAATTATTCACTTTACCTTTCAGTCTCTTCAAGTACACCGGAACGTCACTCTTAATACTTTTGGAATCCTCCTCTGTTGGTTCCCATATCATTCTAGGAGGATTGTTCTGTGCTAGCCAATCTGCTACTTTGCTCTCTGCAGCCATCATCACCGTTTGAAGCCCAGGCAGGTCCTGACCATTGGAGGAAGAAGGCTTTTTTGACTTGTGACGCTGTTCTGATGTGAATTTTGTCACGTGATCTTTGATCGTTACTTTTCCTGGAGTGTTGTCATCGAATTCAATGGTAAAGGAAGCATGCCCTGCACCTGCTGCATGGGAGCTTTGTGTGTCTTTTGTGGGAATTTCATGAATAGTGCTCTCTGCTACCTGTGAAGGTTGCTGGAATTCTTTTGTAGGAATTTCAAAATAACTTGGCTCCCTACAGAAAGGATAAAGTTCTTCACTTGCAGCTGCAGATTGCTCCTCAGCTTGCTTGGCATCTGTGCTGCATCCTATTAAGAAAAATAAAAAATAGATTTCACAATACTTGGGAACTTCAGGTTCTTCAAGAAGTTTCTAAACTCCTGTAAAATCCACTTGAGTAATTTCTGGAATGAAGAGTAAGATTATGGAGAAGACAGAGCAAAGCAGTCCTGGAAAAATAATTCCAGAATTACTTAGGAAAACTATTACTATAAAGACAGCACAAGCTTTGGCTGAGTAATGTAAAATGGCAAGAAACTCACTTGGAATTTGGAAAGGAAATTTGCATTCCAAAAATCTTTAGATGATGTAAGGGTCAGATAATCACGGAAAAAAAGGTAAATTGTATTAGAGAAACAGTTAAGATGATAATTATTGCAATTCCAAAACAAAACAAGTACTAGCAACCTGGCTTTCATCTCCTGCAATGGGCAGCTAGTATAATTTTGTTTGGTAAATTTCTATAGAAGAACAATTCACATATTAACACAAGCTAAACACTAATTCTGACAAAGTTTTAACACTAGTAAGCACTGTATAGTGTTTTTTACTTCAAACATTTAATGTTTCTAGGAAGGTAAAAACAAAGAATCGAACTGCTTCTATTTTGCTTGTTTCCATAACTCAAAGATGAATAACTAAAACAATCGTAGCTGAAAGCATGCAGACTGTTACCACACCATGCTCTAACTGGGTAAGGAAAGCAGAATAAGGAAAAAACATGGAGTAGTAATTGCAGGTCCCACTATACAACCTCAAAGAAGGTTAAAGCTTCTTCAGGTTGCAGCAAAGCTACCAATGTGCCTTTTACTCAGAATGGTAGGGGTTGGAAGGAACTTCTGGAGAGCATGTAGTCAATTTCCTCTACTAAAGCAGGTTCATCTACAGCAGCTTGCACAGCATTGCATCCAAGTGGGTTCTGAATGATGCCAGGAATGGAGACTCCATCTCCTTTCTAACAAGGTCATTACAGTGCTCCACCACCCCATGGCCACATGGGCACATTGGTGGCTCGTGGTCATCCTGCTGTCCACCAGGACTCTCAGGTGTTTTTCCACAGAGCTGTTTTCCAGCTAACCCGTCCTTATACATGGGGCTACTTCTCTCCTGATGCCATGCTCTGCACTTGCCTTTGTTGGCCTTTGTAAGGCTACTTTCTGTCCAACTCTCCAGCCTGTCCAAGTCACGCTGGATGGTAGGCATAGCTTTCTGGTGTGTCAGTCTCCCCTCCCAGTTGTGTGTCATCCACAAGGTTTGCTAAGGGTACACTTCATCCCTTTGGCCAGGTCCTTGATGAATATATTGAACAGAATCAGACCCAGACCCAATACTGACCTCTGGGGAACACCACTTGTTACAGACCTCTAACTAGACTCTTTTTAAGAACAGAAAAATTCTGGTCACATTTTATGAACTAGTAAGCTAGACAAAAATATATAGTATAGAGATGTGGTATAAGCAACAGATGCTTGAGATGTTACAGGCAACAGCAAGTTACATTCCAACAAAAGTGTTCCACATTAAGATGTTTAAGAAATCACTTTAGGTTGACAAGGAATATAAATGCAATTGATGTATTTTTGACACTAACGATAGCCCCACTGTATCATCTGAGACAGTTAACATTTGTCCATGGAACTATTATTCAATAAGGTAGCAATAGAAACAGTTATACCGGAGTCAGGAACTAAGAGGCTAAGAATGCAGGATGGCATAATGAATCTATGCTGTTCTTCACAAGTACATGCTTCTTGTGAAGATTCAGGAAAAGGTTAAAATTTTTATTTTTTTTTTTTTAAAGAGATGGTAATACAGAGAACCAGAACTAATTAAGGGACAGCTTATTAGCTAGAACAGCTACAAAGTTAAAAAGAATGATGTTATGGAGTGATAACAAAAATAGCACACACCGATTATTATTATCATGCCTGGATACCAACAGGGTAAAGTAAATCCAATGCAAGTAACGGAGCTTTAATTCATGTAAAAGGAGCTGTTGCAAACAAAAAAGATGTTCAGAATTCAGACAGCTTTTATACCCTGCTATAGCATTTCAAGAATAACCTACCTAACACTTTGCACTGCACTGTCAGCTACCTCATCTCTGTGAGAGTTTTCAGGCAACAGCAGCCCCTCCCTGGGAATTGAACGCCTTTTAGTTCTCCTCCTGAAAACACTTATTTCAGCAGACAAAAGTAATTAATCTATTAGACTGATACAAAGGTCATTAAAAAGCTTCTAAGTTTCAACAGAAAATCTACAGAAATAAACAGAAGTTGCTCTTTGCAGCTACTAGATTGCAAGTAAATGACTTTCGTTCTGTTTGTTTTGTTCAGCTAACTTGCTAGAACGGATCAAGCTCTAGTAGGATCAGTTCTAAAGGTAGGACCCTTACAGTATGCCACAGTGTCACTGAACAGGAGACTAATCTACCAGGGAGTCAACATATGTGTATTTTATTTTATTACGTGAGGTTCTACTCAGAGATTCAAGACTACAATTGCATGCAATTCTTTTACCCAATAACTAAGCAAGACACAGTATTCTAAAGGTAACTGGACAACACACTATGTTTTGAGAAGTATTTCCACTTTTGGGTCAAGCAAGAGCAATCTCCTGGTCACAAAACAAACAGTACTGATCAGTAAGTATGAAATAACTGGTTCATCACCATCTTATGAAAATCAGAAGACTGCTGCCAAACTGCAACACGTGTATATTAGGCTTTGGATGATGAATCTACAACACTGGCTTACCACCACTGATGGACAACTTCATAGAGAACGTTTTTTCACATAAAACTTGACTGCACCAAATTTAACATTTGAAATCAACTGTAATTTCATGATAAGAATAACATTGGATTCTAAGAATATTTTTAATTTGTGACCTCATTAATGTTTATTAATATGTACAGGGTAAGTGTCAAAAGATGGAGCCAGTCTCTTCTTGGTGATGCCCAATGACAGGACAAGGGGCAACGGGTGGAATTTGAGGCATAGGAAGTTTCATGTAAATGTGAGGAGGAATTTTTTCACGGCAAGGGTGACAGAACCCCGGAATAGGCTGCCCAGGGGGGCTGTGGAGTCTCCTTCTCTGAAGACACTCAAAACCCGCCTGGATGTGCTCCTGTGTGATCTAGTATAGGTGATCCTGCTCTAGCAGAGGGGTTGGACTGGATGATGTTTTGAGGCCCCTTCCAGTCCCTGACATTGTGACTGTAATTAAACAGATGCTTAAATATGCTTTGAATCTAAATTACAACAGAATTATTTTAAAAAGAAGAAATAAAAAACCACAAAACTACAAGTGAAAGTTTTTTCTAAGGTAAAAATATTATCTTAGAAACTATGTAATGAAAAATACCCAAAGTGCATGTTATTTTAATTGCTTACATAATTTTTTTTTTAAATCCTATTTTTAACTTGAAGCATTTGCATTTTTTTAAGTTAAATATCTTAGAATTTATTACATAAGGAATTGTAAACAACATGGTCTAGTCTTGAGGTCTGTGGTAACGGGTTGGACTTGATGATCTTTGAGGTCTCTTCCAACCTTGGTGATAATGTGATAGATCTGAACCACTCTTCAGAATTTTTAATCCTAATTCTAAATCCATGTCCTTGTAGTTTTCTAAATGTTTCGAAGCCTTACATTTGAAATCCTGTTATAAAAAGTAATCTGCCAAAATGAAGAAAACTATGTCTGAGACTCAATGCAGACTGCTTTAAGTGAAAGCTTCCAAGTCAATACTGGGGATAATGGTCATCACAGCACTATACTTTATAAACAGACCAACCACAGTATCCGTACACCAAAAAAAAGGCAATGATATGTTTTGGGAAAGTGAAGGAACAGACAGGTTATGAACTGTGATCTCCTCAAAGACTGATGGGATTTCTAACTGGCAAGAGTGAAAGGAAAGGTAGAAAAAGAACCAGGGTTATCTGTGAAGATGGAGCTTTCATTCCATAAAGACTGAGAGCTACAAAAGGCGATTGTGCAACAGTTTCTACAATGCAATGAAGAAAGCAAAAAAACTGCAAGTGACACACAGGTGCAGTGAAACTATTAATGAAATATTAAGTCCAGGACAGGCCAAGAGGAAAACCATGTAATATTTGGGAAATCACAGGCTTAACCAAGTGGAAATTTCAGGAAGATTTTTTACTAAAATAATGTCAGAGATGAATTGATTAAACTTTCTAGAACTTTTGAAGTTTTTTTTAAAAGTTTTGTTTAAGTTACACACTCAAATAGCCAGAATCTTAAATCTTACTTGTTAACCTGGACAAAAAAAATTGTAGGTGTTCTATGCTATTTAATACAATCAATGAAATATTTAAGAAATTGCCTTTATATATTAATATATTATAATTCGCAAATAAACTTCAGAATTTTTAGAAAACTTTTTTATCTGACATAATTCGATTTTAAGAATAAAAACTGTAAAAGAAAGTTATCTGGAATTTACAAAGCACTACTTGAAGAAAAAAGTCTAAATATGGAGAAAAATATTTCAGTTGAAGAAGATATAAAGAAGCAGGCAAAGTATCATTTACACTAAAAAAATTTAACAGGTTAGCTTTCTAACTGGTAGTCCACAATCCTTTGATTTCCCTTTTACCTTTTAATTTTTTTTTTTTACTTTATGTCTGAAGCATATTCTTCAAGATTTGAAAAAAGACATTTAATGATTCATCTGGTGTTAAATAAGACCATTGTCTTCTAATGTCATTATCTTATAAAATAATACGCAAATTACTCTAAATAAAAAAGAATAATGTTTAGCAATTCTCACCTGTCATAATTCATTTATCTGTATGCTTTAAAAGCAGTTAAAGTGAAAAAAAGTGCAAAACTAATCTTACTATATATTGCTATGACGGGTCTAAAAAGTTCTGTAAGTTTTGTTCTCCTTGTGACATATTGTGCATATTTTTCTGCTATAGGTTTGCAAATCAGGCCTTACATATGCAGCACTTGCATGTATTCCAGGCCAAAACTTGCCCAAATTTCAGAATAAAACTTCTAGGAACTTTGAAGCTAATACCAGTGATTAAATGGGTGTAATCTCCTATGCAGACTGACTATATTGGTATTTCTAAAGTAGCTGTCAGCCACTTCATCTCAAAATGCTGCCGTTTCTTATATGTAAGAAGCATTCTACCTGATACAGTGTTACACAATGCTGGAACGAAAGAATACTTCATCCCAAAAAAGTACTTTAAGACCTGGAAAAAAATTACTTGAGTTTCTTAAAGTCTGTTTAAAAATAGACTCCTACCTTTTCTTAGATTTCTCATAAAGGCATCAATCATGTAAAATTCTACAACTACTACTGAGATCAGCAGAGTATTTGATTTTTCATGAAGTGAGAGTGTAACCTATGGCAATAATAATTAGACACCCACTAACCTTGCCAAATAGCATGCAATTTTGACAGCTGTAGATGAAGTCAGATGTTAAGTATATATGCAACTGTTTATTTTAGCATGGACTAGTAGATCTGCAAATCATTATATTAGAGCAACATGCATGTCTGAAAGAAAAGCAGAAAGATTCTTTCTTTTTAAAGTATTCCAGGCTATCTGCTCTATTAGCAAATAATTTCCCTCAGTGAGTTATTGCTGTGATAGAAAGATGGTAACAGTGAAATAATCTTATTAACTTGAGACTGTAAAGACTAATTGTCTATAGTTGGCTTTGCAGAAACAGATCTTCCGTTTCAATCTTCTCATTAAACCTTGCCCCATCTGTTGTTAATTCATGCTTTCTTTTATATTCAGTGAATGGTCATGTACCAAATCATTAAAGCACAAAGCAGATTCTTCATAGGATTAATTTGTTAAAGTGGTATCGGACTTTGATTTGAGCTGCTGAACAAAAAGTTTAAGACTCTACATACGTGAATTCCCCCATAATGCACTAAGGTCTAGGTAGCTTATATTAAGAAGCATGTTCCAAATGAGTGTTTTAAATACAATTTAGCCCATGAAAGAACTAAATAACTACAATAATCTTGATTTTTTTTAAAAAATATGGTAGACCTGCAAAGTTTCTAATTTCCTTTCATTAAAGTGTTTCTTTATATTGATTTCCAAATCACTACATTCACCTATGTCATAAAACCTAAGCATGTGAGGAAAATACATAATAATTTGCTAGACAATTTACTGTTTTCATGGACTGTAACTGGAAGATAAAGTGGCCCCCAAACCTTACAGTTTGTTTTATAGTTGTATGAAAACACTGAGGATTTTTTTTGCACACTTAATACACTTAGTGTAGTTAGTGTTCTGAGATTGACGAAAGATGTTCATAGAGGCAAATGTCAACTCTTATCCAGACCCTCTACTCAGGCTCTCTGCCAACACTACTGAAAAATGTCTAAGCCAGTCAAAGAACAGACTAGTAAAACATATGACTAACATACAGACTAGTAAAACATATGACTAACATCTACTCAGAGATTAAGTAATCAAGATAAATAATTTGTTCATACGAGAGATTTCAATTCCATTCTGTCAAATAAAATTGTTTTGCAAAAATGTCAGTTTCTCCCCACCCCTCCCCACAGCAGCACCTTCCCATACCATTTCATATAACGTTTTGTTTAGTATATGCTTATTGAAATTGAATTCCATTCTTGCAGATTTATTAATCTTTCATTTTGAGGAAACAGAAGATATTCCTGTAGTTTTCTTAGATTAATAGGAGATTTATATGAGATAAACTCACAATTAAGCAACAACATAAACAAAATGGATTTCTAACATGTACATTAAAGAAATACTCTATTTGCCAAGGCGGCCCTGGGCCTAATTTTTATTTATAGTGTATATATGCAGGACAAACAAAAACAGTCAAACAATGTGGAAAGCATTAGTCTATTTTCTCTATTCATCATTTACCACATGAAAATTTAGAACCCTTGGGCCTTAAATGCATGTCTAAACAGCTAATAAAAACAGTCGAAATTCTGCCCTAGCTTGAATAAGTTCAGTTATTGTTTTCATTTGAAGAGTAGTCACTTTACTTACATGCCTGATAAAAGGTTTAGAAGCCTAATTATAGACATTGAGTTCTGGCAATACATACTGTGTATAGACACGCTAATTAAAAAAAAAAAAAAAATCTATATTACAGGGAAATAAACATTACCAGTTTAATGTTAGACTCAGCAAATATCTGCTGCAAAAGCCATGAAATGCAATTCCCATTAATACAGCATTACTGAATTCCAGAAGAGAATACCAACTTAGATCACCTGATATAGCTACAAGTCAAATAAAAAAAAGGCACTACTTATTTTGAGAAATTATTATTACTATGCAATCTCTAATTAAGCACGCAAAATAACAGAAATTGCTTAAATAAGACACTGGTTTGGGTAACATTTTCTGTATTTACCGATAATAAATTGTATTATATACTAGAAAACTGATACATTATACGTGAAACTGGTCTGTAGAAATGCATTGTTTCTCACCAACTACACTTTTTAAACCAACAATTTTAATAGACTTTCATCTATGTAAACTGTCTGTGAAACTTAGGGACTTTACTGCAGAGAAAAGGAAAAAAAAAAAAAAATCAGCACAAAAGTAAGACACCAAGACTTACCCGAAGCCCCTGTCTCATGCATTTTTTCTTCATGCTTTCCATCTGGCTTGCAACCACTTTTTTCGTCAGCTTCGTCATCACCCCACCAGGCTGGTTGTCCATATAAAGGTGTCCCACGAGGCATGGCAGAAAGATCTATAAAATCAGCCCAAAGCAGAGGAAATTACTTTTCTGTTGTTATATTTAGGTTAAAATAACATAGACAGTAGATTCCTTCAATCATTTCTCCTGCAAGCCGAGTGAAATGGTTGCATGCATTTACCTAAACGCACAACAAACTTGGAGACTGGAAAACTGATCTGGGTTCTAAATATAAAAGCGTACTAATGACCTGATCAAAGCTTCTGGCACAAATGTTTATGCGAAGGCAACTAACGTCTTTTATTGTTACCCTGATACATCTGTAAATACTATTTTCTGCTTTCAGTTTGAAAACATCAGCATAGGAGTACATTCCTTAAAAATGTCTGCTATTGGCTGTGAGAAGGTTCCTGCTTTTACCCACACTGACCTTTCAATGAAATCTGAACTTGTTGCATGAATAACTGTTCAAATTTTGCAATGTTGCCAAAGTTTTGAATTGCTGACAGCTAGTAGAGAGTGCTGAAAGTTACCTTGTGTAAAACATTACAGAGCACAACCTTTTAAAATTTTTAAGACAAAGATACTAGTTAAATTACAGTACAATGAAAATTATTATTATATAGGATGTATGCACATGATTAAAAACCTTTAAATCTAAAGATTAAATAAGAAAAAAACAATGATAAAATTAAGATTTCTACTTTGATGATCAATCAACAGGATTAGTTCTAACCCTATCTCTTGGAAAAATACTCTACTGAGATTTAGCTATTCCATTATTATACAGATGTTCTGGAGATACTTCACACAGTCTACATAAAAATAACATGATCTGTTCAAATGCAGCTTAACAGTTTGCTACCTTGCTATCATGAATTTTAACACTTTTATTCAATTATTTATTCACTGATGTTCCAAATACGACATACGATTTCACTACCATGCCAAAAGTTTCAGCATGATACAAAGATATTTAGTAGTACTTTTATTAAAAACAGTGTTATGCTTCAGCCAATACTGATTTTTTTTTTTAAATTCTGACATCTGAGGATTGTGCACTGCATTAGCAATAGGAAACAGCTATGCATATACACAGCAATAGCAAGAGAATCAATACCCAAGATGTTTCTGAGAGTTGAACCCAAACATAAATCCTCATTACCTTTGCTGTTGAAATTGTGGAAACAAAAACGAAAGATAAGGTTAACCCTCCTCCCCAACTCTGCTACCTCACAGAAGACGACAAAAATGCTGAGAAGGAAAAGCCATGCTGAATACCAACACTAAGTAATGTACCCTTAATTCCTAAACAGCCAACAAAACAAACAGGTTATTTAGTTATATTGTAGAGTGCTATATGTGGGGAAGAGAACACTACGAAGTATGTCTTCCAGGAGAACCAACTAAATTGAAATACACTGTACAACCTTAACCTAAGTAGCTGGATCTAGTTAGCACCATATTAAGGAAGCAATAATGCCTTATTCCTTCCTCAATCTTTTGGTTATTTCCTGTAGTAACAGGTAACACAGCAAATAACTCTAAGATGGAAGAATACATTTTAGCAAGCTTCGCAATAAAATTCTCTCAAATAGAGCCACCATGACACATAACATAAAAGATAGTGTAGAAACACAACAGAATCTACACTTCATACAAATTTTTAAACCACAGTAGAACACTGTAATGGTTTAGCACAAGGACTAACCTGCCTGCTCCCCCAACACAAAAGTGATGGGAAGAGTAACATGCAAAACTCAGGGCTGAGACAAACAGATAAGAGTCTAATGTAACAAAGTATCGTAAGAACAATGTAACTATCTTAGCCAATAACCTAATAAATCTAACAATACAAAGCACGATTACCTTAGCTTAGCCTATTTAAAAAAGAAGTGCAGTGAAATACACGGGGCAAAAAACCAGCATAAAACAGAAAGACAAACCCAGCAGCTACCCAACTCCCACTCTTTTCACTGCCATGCTTGCAGAAAAAAGAGCACACTCAAGAAACTGGAACCCAGAAGCAGCAACCAGAACAGGAAACTTCCCATGCTGCAATCTGAACTTCAAGCCACATAATACTTTGCTCCAGTTAGCACTTTAATTTTTGAAGCTGGCATGACTGCAGCATGGTATAGATAACAGCAGCAGGTTCAATTCAATCCATAACAAACACTTGGATTCTATTCTGACAGATGTAAAAAATGAATGCTAATATCTCTATAAAATAAAGAAAAAAGGCACACATTTAAAATGGCAGAGAAAAAAGTGTGTGTGGGGGACGCACTTGACCATGGTGCCGGGGAAAATGATGGAGCAGATTATCTTAGGGGCAATAACTGCACACCTGATGGATGGCCAAGGGCTCAGGTCCAGCCAACATGGATTTAGGAAGGGCAGATCCTGCCTCTCCAACCTGATCTCCTTCTATGATCAGGTGACCCGCCTGGTGGATGTGGGGAGGCCTGTGGATGTGGTCTACCTGGACTTCAGCAAGGCCTTTGACACTGTCCCCCACAGCAAACTGCTGGCTAAGCTGTCAGCTCATGGCATGGATGGCAACACTCTGTGCTGGGTTAGGAACTGGCTGGAGGG